>JAKCPB010001948.1:0-55392 GCA_021442155.1 Cymbidium sinense | reverse complement strand
TACATAACATAGCCTTATACTTGTGTTATTGGAACCATTCATACATTCCTTCTAAGATCAACCATGTTGCTAGAACGCTTGGCTTTCAAAATTTCTTTTATAATATTAGCAATAAAATTTGGTTTTTTTGGAATAATTTAGTCAACATCTCTATCCTTGATGATCTTCAACAATTGGTTAATGTCCACATCTCATTGGGTGAATTTTTTGTTCTTGGTTCCTTTATTTATGCTTCTATATGGTAGGAACATCCTTTGGGATAACTTAAGAACCTTTGCCTCCTTCAACAACACCGTTGGTTGGGGTGATTTAACACTATTCTCTCTTCCTCAAAAGAAGGGGAGGTTGCTCTCCCAACATTCATTCCATGGAAGAATTTTCTAATATGATTCTTGATTGCAACTGATTGATATTATTTTATGCTCAATATACATAACTCTAGACTCAAGCTTGATAGGACTCTTTTAATTCTCTTTGGATCAATCAATGGCCCATTATCTATTGAACATTTGAGAACTTTGTCTCGATCATGCTCGCTTTTGATTTCTATCCAAAATCCTCTCCAAGATTATCCTCCCCTCTTCTTTAGATTCCAAAATATGTGGATCCAACACATTGATTTCATAAATGTTGTATCCATTAACGGATGGCCCTCTTCATGGATAATTTAAGGGTATGATTCACCTCGCTTAAGCTTAAAAGGCTTAAACAAAACCTAAATTGGTGGAACAAGCATCATTTTAAAAATCTTTTTGCCAATCTCAAAAATATGGAACAATTAGTTTGTTCTCTTGAAGATGTTGTTTTGACTGACTCTACTAAACTTGAGGAGTTGAATGTAGCTAAAGATAACTTGGTTAAATATTAGAATATGGAAGAAACCTATGGCAAAAAGGTCGCTAGCAAACATATTGATGGTGACAAATGTACTTCCATGCTCTTTTCAAAAAAAAGAAAGCCTTAAACTCTATTAAAAAATTAAAAATGATAACGACAGCTGGATCACTGATAATAATGATATTAAAGATTCTGTCATGCATCATTTTAAAAATTTATTAAACAACAACCCTTCCTTAGAAGCTCTTTCCAACTCACACCGAATTTCCTCAATGATTACTAATGATGACAACCACTTGCTTAGTTTGCCCTATGGAAGCGAGATTGGTAATATTCTCAATAGCATGAACATTCTCATGTACCCGGCTACATGACTCAATTTTTTAGCATTATTGGCCTATTATTAAGTCTGACCTTGTTTATGTTATCATTGATTTTTTTGATGGCAATCCTTTATTTAGATACTTTTCTAGCACTTCCATTGTTCTTATTCTCAAAATAAATAATCTTGAATCTTGGGGTGATTTCAGATCTATCAGCCTTTGCACCTTCTTTCTTAAACTCATTGCTAAATTAATTGCTAATAGAATTAGTCCACTGCCTAAAATTATTTCACCCAACCAAACTGTTAAAGGTAGAGCTATATCTGACAACATTCTTCTTGCCCAAGAGCTGATTCATGACATTGATGCTTCTACTAGGTGGTAACATCCTTTTCAAATGGACATCTCTAAAGCTTTTGACAACCTCTCTTGAATTTTCTCTTCCAAATTCTTCATTTGTTTGGTTTTTTGATTTTATCCACCCTCATTAAAATTATTACCAATGTTTGGTTCTCATTATCATGAATGGTGAGTCCCTTGGTTTTTCCCTTGATGCATGGTTTGAGACAAGGAGATCCCTTATCTCTCTTTTATTATTGTTTGAATATCTTTCGAGGAGCCTTAATGATCTTTTCAACAATAATCCCAGCATATTTTTTAGAACTCAAGGTGGTCTTCCTATCTCTCATCTTAGTTTTGCTGATGACTTCATAATCTTTTGCAATGCCTCTATTCATCACATTAAAACTATTAAGAATCTTTTAAATAAATTTGGTAATGAAAGTGGTCTTTTTCTTAACAAAGGTAAAAGTTGTTTCATTCCTTCCTCTAAAATCTAGTAATAGGATCAACCAAATCTTGAGAATTACTAACTTTCAACAACAACTTCCTATTAAATATCTTGGTGCTCCACTTTTTAAAGGTCAGAAAAGATCACATCTCTTTGATGAGCTAATCCAAAAAATCTCTAATAAAATTTCTATTTGGGAATTTCATTTACTCTTTTGGTGGTAGGCTCACTTTGATTAAGAGCACCCTTAACTCCATGCCTCTATATCTCATTCAAACCATTGTGCCAACCATTACCACAGAATTGAGTGCCTTTAACAAATTCTGGGTTCTAACAATTCTTCTAAAAGAATGCACCTCTTGGTATAAAAGTTGTGGCACTCTGAAGAGGTCTTGGATGCCAATCAAGGAAGCTATCATTTTATAAACTTTGGTGGAATTTTTAGAGCAACAATAGTCTTTGGGCTAATTTCATGACTGCCAAATACAGGTAAGCACCCTCTCATTTCCCTATAGAGGGGAGACTCTCTTTTGGAAAAGACTTTGTTCCATCAAATGGGAAGCCAAATCATTAATATCTTGGGGATTAACTCTACCTCTTTCTTTGGCAAGATAACTGACTGAGGTGGGTCCATTGATGACTTACTTTCTACCCATTCCACCACGCTATTAAAGTGAACTCTTTCTAGAATAATATGGAACAATAGTAAGCTTTTAATTATATTCCTTTCTCTTTAAATAAGCTTACTACTATTCCTATCATTCCTAGCAATCATGATCGATCCTTTTAAGCTTTTCAAAATGGTGACTTCAACCTTAAAATGTTTGGATTCATATTAAAGAAGCTCATGACTTTTCCAATGTCTTTTTCAAAATTTTGGAATAACACTATTCCTATTTCTTATTTGTTCTCTAACTTGGTGTATCTAAAAAACTTCATCCCTTGACCTTTGATGTGGGGTAAAGGTTTTTACTTTCACCTTCAATATGCTTTCACATTGAGAATGTGAATCATGTTTTGTTAATGGAGCCATTGCTTCCAAACTTTGGATTTGGTATGATGATCTCTTTAACATTGACAAATTCAATGGCTTTAACTTTATACCAACTTCTTGAAGTTTATTTTGAAAACACTATTAAAGGCCACATTAAAGTCATAACTATCACTCTTATTTGGTTCATATGGATGGACAAAAATGATGCAAAACATCGTGGGACTCCTATGAACCACATGAGGATAATTGCTAGAATTAAAAATAAAATATGTGACTTGTTTAATGCCAATTTAATTAACTACAATCAATTCAAAGGTTGTAAATTTGTGACCAATAAACTGGATTTTAACTTGCTGGATCCACCCAACGGTAAGGATGACAAGATTGTTTTATTGGGTAAAACCTCATGCTAATACTATTAAAATTAACGATGGCTCTTTCTCAAAATGCTTCTAGTGGCATTTTTAGAAACCTTAATGGTAAAGTCTTATGTGCTTTTGCTTACCCCTTAATATTTTGTTGTTCCTTTTGAGCTAATGGCAATTTACAAAGCTATTGAGATTTGCCTTCAAAAGGTTGGCTCAATATTTGGATTGAGGTGGATGCCCCTGTTTGATTGATCTTTGACTTCCACCAAAATGGGCAATACAATACTACCTTCTAAAGTGACTAGAGCTCTCCTCTCAACTCTATTTTAAAATCACTCATGTATGATGTGTAATGCATGACCTTGCTAATCTGGTGCTAGATTGGATGGCATAAAATTCTTTGATCAACTTACACTTCCTAAACATTTGCATGGTTTGGTTAATTTGGACAATATTGGACTCCTTACCTAAAATTAATCCATCCTATTGGTTTGACTATTACATTACCGCATGCATGATCAACTTCTATTTAGTTTTGATGTTTCTCTAGATTTTATTGATGCTAATTCCTATTACCCCTTTCTAGTTCGTTGCTAATCTCTATGGCATCTGTTGTTGGATTACTTACCCTAACCTTATTTGGGGTTTTACTATTGTTTTCACAAAACCATTACTTTTGGTAAGGTCTTCACGGAGGGAGATGGATTATTTTATGCTTTTCTTTCCATAAGGCACTTCTTGCTATCATTAATCTAGAAATTTGTTCATGGCCTCATGACTTGTTTGTCTCATTATGTAATTGCTATAATTTCATATGGCTTCTAATTTATCTCTCTCTTTTCTCTCTCTTTAATTGTGGTGCCCCTTATGCTATCTAACCTCACCTCCATTATATATGGAGAGCAAATAACCTTGCTATTATTATGTTCCTTCAGGATGGGATTTTATTCTTGATTTCATTTTACTTTTTTTGATGTTGGCTTTACCTCTTGCTTTTCTTTTCTTGAAGGATTTCAATGATGGTTTTTTTTTTGAACCCCTTCAGTCTATGTTGTCTCCCCTTTACCGATTTATCTTATGGTGGGTGCAACAATTGTTTTATTTTAATTGTTGGTTTGGATTATGGGTCTTTAGTCCAGATGATTGGGTTATTTCTAATTTTCTTTGTTGATTGCAACTTTGATATTCCATCCTGGTTCTATTAGACTTGTAGATCCTTCTTATGCACTATCTATTCTAATGGGTGGTTCTATGGTGCCTATTTTATTTATTGTCTTGGCTTGTTGTCTGTTATTTGTGTCTTGGTTTTTCGATTGTTCTTGCTAATCTCATCTCCCCAACTTATGGAGACACGTTATACCTTTTATTATTATTATTATTTTCCTTCCATGATTGGACTTTCTTTTGTCTTCTTTCCGCTTTTTTACTAATGTTGTTAAGCTATTGCTTTTCTTTGACTTGAAGGATTCCAATGTTGGCTCTCCTTTGAACCCCTTCTGTGCCTATGTTGTATTACTATTTTATTTTGGTTTATCTTATGGTGGGTATAATAATGGCTTTGCTATTTTATTTATTGTTTGATTATGCTACTACCTACTTGGTTACTAACTAATGCACTATCTATTCTAATGGGTTTTTATTTTCTTTATCTCTTGGTTGTTTGTTGTCTTGGTTATCTTGATCTTGGTTTTTCGTGATTCCAATGTTGGCTCTCCTTTGAACCCCTAAGTGTCTATGGTTTCTCTATTTTATATTGGATTCCAATGTTTTGTCAGAACCCTATGTTGCTTATGGGGTTGGCTTTATTGTCTTTGTTGTGTGTCCAGTCGCTTATCACCGAATATCTGGGACTACTTGCTACTATTTTTTCCATCTTGTTAGACTTGTTCCCCTGTGATTATGTTTCTATCTATTTTGGTTATTATCTTATGCACTCTATTCCGAATGGGTGGTTCTATGGATAGTCATTGTCTTTGTCTTCTGTCTTTGGTTGTTATGGATTATCAAGTTTTATGCCCATGTCGTTATCGGTCTTTCTAATTGTCTTTATTTGGTGCTATTTATGGGATGCAGCCTCCTCCTGGTTTACTACAATCTTTTGCATTAACCTTGTCTGTAGACTTTGCATCACTTAGTATTTGGGTTTGGCCGCTTTTACATTTGTTTTTTGTTAACTTTTGTAATGATTATTAATTAACATGCATTGCTTATTATGATTTTCTTTTTGATTATACCAGGCTATTTGCCTGAAAGTTTCATATATGTATCATATGTTTGGCTCATTGATTTGCTTAGCAGATTTCAGCAGGTTTTTTTTCTCTGTTCTCTGGTTTTTATGTCTAATTATACCTTGGTTTTTAAAAAGGGATTCTAGAAAAGATGGCTCATTCTTGTATAGTAGGATTCTCATGCTATGGTGACTATATTGATGATAATTTTCTGCATGGGATCTTTTTGCTCTTTGCTATCTTTTCTATATTATATATGGCTTTGTTTAGGTGTACTAAGGCCCATAAGACTTTCAACACGCTTTCTTCTCATAGTTTGTAGGCTATGATGGTCGTGATGATTTCACCTTCTTGGTTTGGTAGTAGCTCTTGTGATGTAACCCTTCCACAAGTTTGATGCTCATATTTCATCCGCCCAATTTGGTGACCGAGCCCAGCCTTATAATTTTCTCTTTATGCTCACACTTTTAACTTTCTCACTTTAATGTTCTAATTTCTAATTTCTATCTTTCTCGCAGTGCATTTCTCTTTTCTCTTGTAGGTTTCCCCTGTCATGCATTCTCTCATCCCAAAGAGCTTTTGGCCCGATCCATTCATCTATGTTAATCAATTTGTATCTTTTGCTTTCTTTACTTTTATTTTGCTTACTTAGATTGATTTACTCTCTATGATAGCTCTTGAGCGAAGGGAGTTTATCCTATCTTGTAACCCTCTTTTTGTGACAATAAAATTCCCCTATATGGGGTTTCCAAAAAAAAAAATTCCTAAAACCTACAACCCTAAACCCTAAACCCTAAATCCTCAACCTTAAACCCTAAACCCTAAACCCGAAACACTAAAAACCTAAAAAAAATTAAAAAAAAAACCTAAACCTAAAAATAAAATAAAATAAAAGAAAATAAAAAAAAACCAAACTAAAATAAAATAAATTAAAACTTAAACTAAACTAAAATAAATAAATCTAAAATAATAAACTAAAATAAAACTAAACTTAAAATAAAAAATAAAATAAACCTAAATAAAATAAAATAAAACCTAAATAAAAAATAAACTTAAAAATAAACCAAAAAATAAATAAAAAAATAAACCTAAACCTTCAACTAAAAACATGAACCTAAAATAAACAAAATAAAATAAACCAAAACCTAAACTAAAATAAACTAAACTAAAATAAATAAAAGCTAAACCTAAACCTAAAATAAATTAAAACTAAACCGTAAACTAAACAAAAGAAATTAAACTAAAAATAAATCTAAACCTAAACTAAAAAAAATAATACCAAAAAATAAAAATAAACCTAAAACCAAGTAAAAAAAAATAAAATAAAAACCTAAACCTAAAAAAAATAGAAAAAAATAAAATACTAAAAAAATAAAATAAACTAAACTAAAATACTTAAACCTAAACCTAAACCTAAAAAAATAAACTAAATTAATAAACTAAAAATCAACTAAACTAAAAAAAAAATAAAATAAACTAAATATAAATAAAAATAAATAAAATAAACTAAAATAAAAAAAAATAAACTAAATAACTAAACCTATTTAAAAGAAAATAATAAAATAAAATAAATAAAAGTAAATAAAAAAAACCTAAATGTTAAACCCAAAAACCCCAAACCTAAACCCTAATCCATAAAAAATAAACCTAAACCCTAAAAATCCAAATCCTAAACCTAAACCCTAAACCTAAAACCCAAACCTAAACCCTAAACTCAAAACTTAAACCTAAACAAATAAAACCTAAAAAAAAAATAAATTAAAACCCAAACCAAAATAAAATAAATATAAATATAAAAAAACATAAACTATAACTAAACCTAAACCTAAAAAAGTAAATGAAATAAAATAAAACTAAACTAAAATAAAATAAATAAAACCTAAACTAAACTAAAAAATAAAAAATTGAAATAAAATAAAACTAAATCAAAATAAAAAAAATAAGTTTAAAATAAAATAAAATAAAACTAAATAAAAAACCTAGACCAAAATAATAAACCTAAAATAAATAAAATCCTAAAACTAAACCTAAACCTAAAAAAATAAACAAATAAAACCTAGAATAAAATAAATAAACCAAAATAAATAAACTGAACTAAATAAAAATAAAAATAAACCTAAATATAAATAAAAAAATAAACTAAATAAACCTAAACTTATCGATTTACTTAATTTAAAAAATTTAAAAAATTTTAAAAAATTAAAAATTAAATTTAAAAAATTTAAACCCTAAAACCCTAAACCCTAAACCTAAACCTAAACCCTAAACAAACCTAAAACATAAAACCCTAAACCTTAAACCTAAAAACCTAAACCTAAACTTAAAACTAAAACCTAAACCCTAAACCATAAACCCCAAACCCTAAACTAAATAAAAATAAAATAAACCTAAACTAAATAAAAAATAAATAAAAATAAATAAACCTAAACTAAATAAAATAATCATTATAAATAATTAAAACTTATAAAAAAAAAATAAATAAAAAATAATAACTAAAAACCTAAACCTAAACCTTAAACCCTAAAATAAACTACCTAAACCCTAAAACTACCTAAACCTAAACCCTAAAATAAACCTAAAACCTAAACCTAAACTAAATAAACCTAAAATAAAAATAAAAAAAACCTAAACCTAAAATAAAAAAAATAAAAATAAACTAAACCTAAAATAAACCTAAACATAAACTAAATAAAATAAAAAAATAAAATAAACTAAAATAAAAAATAAACCTAAAATTAACTAAAAATAAAAAAATAAAACCTAAAATAAAAAAAATAAAAAAAAATAATATAAACTAAATGTAAAATAATAAAATAAACCAAAAATAAAAATTTAAAAAAATAAATAAAACCTAAACCTAAAAAAGTAATAAAACCTAAAACCTTAAATGAAAAAAAATCTAAACCCTAAACTAAAAAAAACTAAAACCCTAAACTAAAAAATAAACCTAAAAAATAAAACCCTAAACATAATAAAATAAACCTAAACCTAAATAAATAAAACCTAAACCTAAATATAAAATAAATAAACTAAACCTAAACATAAACCTAAACCCTATAAAATAAAATAAACTAAAAAATAACCTAAACCTAAAATAAAAAAAAAAACAAAAAAAAAAATTAAAATTAAAATAAACTAAACCTAAATTAATTTAAAATATAAAAAATGTTCAAAACTAATAAAATAAAAAACCCTAACCCTAAACCCTAAACCTAAACCACAAAAACCTAAACCTACCCTAAAATAAACTAACCAAACTAAAACCCTAAACCCTAAACCTAAACCTAAACCCTAAACCTAAACCCTAAACCTAAACCTAAACCCTAAACACTAAAACTAAAACTAAATAATAAAATAAAACCTAAACAAAATAAATAAACCTAAATAAATCAAATAAATAAAATCAAAAATAAATAAAATAATTATGAAAATAAATAAATAAACTAAACCTAAACCTATTGCTTTTCAAAAAGAAATAAAATAATAAATAAATAAATAATTAACCTAAACCCTAAAGTCTAAACCTAAAACCTAAAAAAGCCTAACCCTAAACCCTAAACCTTAAACCCTAAACCATAAACCCTAAACCCTAAACCCTAAACCCTAAACCCTAAACCCTAAACCCTAAACCCTAAAAATCCTTAAAACCTAAACCCTAAACCCAAAACCCCAAACCCAAAAACACTAAACATAAAACCTAAACCTAATAAATAAAATAAATAAATAAACCTAAACTAAATAAAATAAAACCTAAACTAAAACCTAAACCTAAGCATAAAATAAAATAAAATAAAAAAATAAAAAAATAAACTAAAATAAAATAAATAAAACCTAAACTAAACTAAAAAATAAAATAAACCTAAAAATAAAAACCTAAATAAATAAAAAACTAAACGTAATATAAAATAAAATAATAATAAAACTAAATAAAACCTAAACCTAAAAAATAAACCTAAAACAAAAAAAATAAAAGTAAACCTAAACCCTAAACTAAAAAACCTAAGCCTAAAACCCTAAACTAAAAAATAAATTGAAAAATAAAACCCTAAACTAAAAATAAAATAAACCTAAACCTAAATTAAAATAAATAAAACCTAAACCTAAACCTAAACCTAAATAAAATAAAATAAACTAAAAATAAACCTAAACAAACCAAAAAAATAAAACCTAAAGTAAACCTAAAATAAAGACTTAAAACCTAAACCAAAAAAAAAAAATAAAAAATAAACCTAAATCGAGACCTAAAATAAAAAATAAAACCTAAAATTTAAAATAAAATAAAACTAAACTAAAAAAAAGAACTTAAACCTAAAACTAAACCTAAAAATAAACATAAATAAAAAATGTAAACTAAAAATAAACCTAAAATAAATAAACTAAACTAAATAAAAAAATAAAGTAATTAAAAAAATTAAAATAAAATAACTAAATAAATAAAAATAAACTAAATAAACCAAAACTTATGAGTTTACTTTATTTAAAAAAAATAAAAAAATAAAAAAAAACCCTAAACCCTAAACCCTGAACCCTGAACCGTAAACCTACAACCCTAAACTTGAAACATGAAACCTTAAAACCCTAAACCCTAAACCCTAAAATCCTATATCCTAAACCCTAAACTATAAAATCCTAAACCTTAAAAACCTAAACTAAATAAAATCTAAAAATAAAATAAATAAATAAAACTAAACTGAAATAAAATAAAAAAGTAAAATAAAATTAAAACTTAAACTAAAGCCTAAACCTAAACATATGTAAAAAAAATATATATATATATAAACTAAACTAAAATTAAATAAATAAAACCTAAACTGAACTAAAGAACAAAATAAATAAAAATAAAAAACTAAAAATAAAACTAAATGTAAATAAAAATAAAACAACCTAAAATAAAAAACTAAAGAACCTAAACCTAAAACTAAATAAAAAAAAACATAAATGCTAAACTAAAAAAAAAAACTTAAACCTAAAATAAAAAATTTAAAATAAACCTAAAATTAAACTAAAATAAACTAAACTAAAATAAATAAAACCTAAACATAACTAAAATAAACTAAACCTAAACCCAAACTAAATAAAATAAAATAAACTAAAATAAAACTAAACCTAAATTAAAATTTAAACCTAAAATAACCTAAAATAAAACCTAAACCTAAAACTAAAAAATAAAAACTAAACTAAACCTAAAATAAAAAATAAAACCTAAAAAATAAAAAATAAAACCTAACCTAAAATAAAATAAAAATAAAATAAACTAAATAAATAAACCAAACCTAAACCTAAATAAAATTAAAAATAAAAATAAAAATAAAATAAAAATAAAATAAAATAAATAAATAAATAAAATAAATACCTAAACCAAAAATATATTTAAATTTTTTAAAAAACCTATACCCTAAAAACCTAAACCTTAAAAACCCTAAATAAATAAATAAACCTATAAAACCCTAAACTAAAAACCCTAAATCACTAACCTAAACCTAATAAACCTAAACCTAAACTAAACCAACTAAACCTAAAAAAAAAACCAAAACTAAATAAAAAACTAAACTAAAACCTAAACCTATAAATAACCCTAAAATAAAACTAAAACCTAAACTTAAAACCCTAACTACCTAAACCTCAAAACCTAAACTAAGACTAAACTCTAAACCTAATCCCTAAACAAATACTAAACCCTAAACCCTAAACCTAAACTCCTAACTTAAACCCTAAATCTAAACCCTAAACCTAAAACCTAAAACCCTAAACCTAAACCTCTAAACCTAAAACCTAATAAACTAAATAAAACCAATAAAATAATAAATAAATAAACTAAACTAAAATAAAAAAAATTAAAATAAATAAAACCAAAACTAAAACTTAACCCCCAAAATCTGAACTAATGGTAAACTATAAACCTAAACTAACCCTAAACCCTAAATCCTAAACTATAAACCATAAAACCCTAAACTAACCCTAAACCCTAAGAATGTGTAGAACCTTAATAACGAACATCATAGTTAACTAGGCTTAATCTAGATCTGGTGAGGAAGGCTATTATCTGGGTGGGGTAAGGTGCTGTGGATATGAAGGTGGTGGTGAGCAGTGGTTGGAGGCAGAGGAGCATTGAGGTTATACTGGTGGTGGTGGAAACTGATCAAGGATATCATGGTGGATCATGCTAATCAAGAGGCTGGAGTGGTTCCGATGGAAACTAGATAAACTGAAGAATGGTTGATCTAATCCGCTGCTTATGGAACTATCTCTTTACAGTAGACATGATTCTACTTATCTATGATATTTTTTTTTCTCTATGGGTGCTTATTTTTTATCTATGTCATCACTTGTGTCTTAGAAAACTTGGGGTGCTACTTGGTTGATGAAATTGAAAAGAAGAAATATTGAATCTAAATTTGTTCTATGTTAAGGAAAAAAACCTTAAACCCTAAATCCTAAACTAAAACTTAAACCCTAAAACTAAAACCTAAACTCTAAACCTTAAACCCTAAACCCCAAACCAAAAACCCTAAACCCTAAACTCTAAACTATCCTTAACCAATAAACCATAAACTAATCCTAAAATGTAAGAATGGAAAGAACCTTGATGGCATGAACATCACGGTCAACTAGGAACACTCTAGATATGGCAGTGGAGGCGAAGGCGGATGTGGCAGTTATCATAGTGGTGGTGGGGGATCTAGAAGTGTTTATGGATATGGAGGTGGTGGTCAGAGTAGTGGTGGTTATAGAGGCAGGAGGAGTGATGGAGGTTTCAGCTGTGGTGGTGGTGGAGGGAGAGATCGAGAATATGATGGCGATCCAAACTGAGAGAGGTGGTTTATGGGAACAAGAGAGAAACCAAAGAACATAATCCGATCCGTGCTTATGGAACTCTAATAATACAGTTCTACTTATCTAGTTTTGATTTGCTTTATGGGTGCTCATTTTTTATCTATGTTGTCGCTTGTGAGAAAACGCTACTTGGTTGATGAAAATGAAAAGAAGAAATGTTAAATCTAAATTTGTACTATATTAAAAAAAATCTTAATCCCTAAACCCTAAATTAAAACTTAAACCCTAAATCTAAAACTTTAAACCCTAAACCCCAAACACTAAACCTTAAACCCTAAACTAACTCTAAACCCTAAACTCTATAAAGCTAAAAATCTAAACCTAAACTAAATAAAACCTAAGCCAAAATGAAAAAATAAAATAAAATAAAAACATAAACTAAAATCTAAACCTAAACCTAAAAAGAAAAAAAATAAAAAATAAAGAATAAACTAAAATAAAATAAATGTTGATTTTAAATTATTTTAGTATTTTGCAATCATACAGTCGAACCTACACTAGCAATATTTGTAAAAATATTGATTTAGTCTTTAAAATCGTGGAATTTTGCCAAATTCATAATAGGTAGAGCATGGCATCATAATATATTATTTTAATTTAAAATATGTAAGTGATACAACTTAAATATATAGTTTTTTATTATTTAGACTAATTTTATGATATTTTATCTTAAGCAATCCTTTGTGATGTGATATGCAATATAGTATAATATAATATGTTGTGGTGTATTATAATCTAGGATGCCATAACATAGTGTAGCATCATGCATTATAGCATACTATTGTGTATTGCTACTTGTTGTTTAGCATATTTTAGTTTATTATAGTATGATGTCATAGAGTTTGTATAAATATAATTCATAAAAATATTGATTTATAGGCTGAGATGATGGGATTTGTCCAAATTTATGGTAAGTTTTAGGAACATCAGTGCTATGTTGTGTCATTTAATCAAAAGAATGGAATTTTGCATCCAAAATAAATGTTCAATTTTCAACCAAATTTTATAAATTTTTTGCTTAAAGTGATTCATTTTAAGGTGTAATGTAAGACAATATATTATATGAAAGCATATTAAAATATAATGTACATAACAATATAACTTCACATATATATATGAATGTGGTGGTGTGTTACTAAATGTTATTGTACATTTTTATGTTTTTACTTTTGTTATAATACATTTGGTCAAAACTCACAAAAAAATGTTAATTTGAAGGTTGAGATGGTAAAAATTCACAAAGACACACCTAGAAGCAACACCAAAATTATGCTATTTTGTACCATTTCTAATAGAAAAATCACAATTTTACATCCAAAATGAACTATATTCAAAATTTGAGAAAATTTTATTATTTATTCCTTTTAAGTGATTCTAATGAGGTGTAATGTTAGACAATATATTATATTATAGAAAATTATAATATAACATCATATATTATAATATAATTTGTGTTAATTCACACTATAATATATTTAGCATGATATTATATAGTTAGTTTGAGCTTGCACCATCACAAATCATAAAATGTTGATTACAATGCTATGATGATTTAATTTGAATGAATACATTATTAGGCTTTTGGTTAAAGTATTAACGGTTTTCATAAGAGAAGAAATAAGATTTGATGAGAATTTCATGTCAAGGACATGGAGGGAGATCCGCTAGGGGATCACACATGCATTGGACATGACATATGAGGGGTCTATGTCGAGGGCATAGAAGAGCAAAATATGCTAGGGATAAGGATCAAATTTGATTTGATTATATGATTTGTGGAAAGAAGATCCACCGGGGATAAGAATCTATAATCCACCAGAAATTAAGATCAAATTGACTTTAATTTTTTTTGTTTTAATTGTTGCTAAGGCACATCTGCTAGAGATATGGGCTCAATTTCATAGGAATCGGGTATATGAACCTTCCACTAGGGAAGTATGTTTTGGCTAGGATGTATCCACTAGGAATAAGTGTTTGATTGGATTTCTTTGATTTAGACTCTACTAGGAGAGTTGGTTTAATTTGGCTCCACTTAGGAGGTTGGTTTTGAATTTGATTTGTTTGCTTGACTTATTTATATATGATTTGGGGCTCCACTAAGGAGAAGGGTGTGATTAAACTCCACTAAGAAAAATCATATTAAGTTTAATTTAGTTTGAGTTAATGTATGGACCCTATTAGTGTGCGATGGACCCACTGAGAAGGGGCTATATCAGCCTTGACCTACCTCAGGTTTACAAATCCAAAGGGATAGTCTATCGACTGCGGGGTAGAGCTAGCCAACCTAAGGGGTTGCCTTTTAGCGTGCAATAGTTGTGCTAAGAAGAAGGCTTAGCAGACCGACATCTTCCAAAGTGAGGAACAACCGCTTGGGTAACCTGTTAGATGCACAACAAATCGAATATGACCTAGGGCAACTACTGAATGAATGCCACTAGGGACTTATGTCAACTTAAAAGTATTCAGAATTAATTTTATCTTAATTTCATGTGATTTGATATGGTTTGTTTGGTTTAATTTAATTTTGAATTGAGGGCATATTCATTGGGGATGTGAGCTCAGTCAAATTTGATAGATTTAATTTATGGACCATGTTGGTGTGCGCTAGACCCACTGAGAAGGGGCTATATCAAACTTGTCCTATGTTAGATTTACAAATCCAAAGGGTTAGTCTACTTGGGTAGAGCTAGCCAACCTAAGGGGCCTTTCAAGTGCAATGGCTATGCTAGGAAGAGGAGAGACTTACATCTTCTAAAGTATGGAACAACAGTGACCTATTGACACAACAAATAGAACCCAACTTAGGGCCCACTACTGAGTGAATGTTGTTGGGGACTTATATCAACTCAAGAGTAGTTAGGAGATTCCTATTGGGAGCTTTGTTGACACTACCCTAAAGATAGGATGCATGTTTGGGAAAATGTACCACTAGGGGTGTCCTCCTAATCCACAAGTGAATATATATTTTTTATATGTTTGTGTGGACCCTATTGGTGTGCAAGGGACCACACTGAGAAGGGGTTATGTCGCCTTGGCCTATCTCGATTTTGTAAGAAGAATGCACATCCACAAGATGGATTCTCCAACCACTGAGGTGGTTACTAGGAAAGGGGAACTGTTCAATTTGATAGTAACTCGGGTATTGTATAAATGGGTTTGCAAAGGACGTGATCCAAATATAGTGCCCATAGGGGAGGTGCTACTATGGATGTTATCCTAAGCCCTTGAAAATAAATCCTATAGGTGTATGGTGGCCAACTGAAAAAGAAAGCGTAGCAGGCTTACATCTTCCATGAGTGGTGTATCCTAAGGTGCAAGAACCAATAAACCTAAGGTGTATCCATCAGCATAAGTGGTGTATCCATCAGCATATTGAGAACCAACCAACCTAAGGTGCCCGTGGTGCAATGATCTGAAAGAAAGTGTGTAGGCTTACAACTTTCCAAGTGAAATTAATCATCGATAGTCTATCATTCGGCCATATGCTCGACTAGAGCTAAGTGGGGGAGCTCGAGGAAGGACGGACCAAGATTTGAAGGTCGAGGGAAGGAGCCACTAGGGACTTATCCTAAACCTCAAATATACTCACCCAAGTGCACAAAGACCAAGAAGAAAGTGTAGACTCACATCCTCTTAATTAACTAACATGAGATAGCTTACCGCCATGCAAGAAGGCCTACCAAACTAACAAGGCACTCATCAGTGTGTAGTGTCCAAGTAACAAGGAATGCGTAGCAGACTTACATCCTCCAAAGCAAGAAGACAGTTGGGTGACACACTAGTTAGCATGACCGAAAAGCTACAGAGTGTCAGGGGTGTTATCTCGCCGAGTAGCGAGAAGATGAAAGATATGTGTTTGTTTTATATGTTTGTGTGTAGTTTGTATTTGTGTTATGTCGATGAAGGATAGGATGTCACTCGGGTTCCTTACACCTACCCAAAACACATCATGGTAGATTCACAAACAAGAATACTTTTAACATGAAAGAGATTGATTTTGAAATGGAATTTTTATTGATGATAATTATTTTCAAACATGATTTCTAATATTTCTTTAAGTAGATCAAATTGATTAGAAGCATTGTGTGCTCTTCCTTATGATTAATAAGTTGATAAGATCCTACTTGGTAGGCATTCTCTATGGCAAAAAGGCCTTCCCAAGTGGGTTCAAACTTGCCTCCCATCTTACAAGGGGCAATAATCAGTCTTTTTAGAACTAAAATAATTTCTCCTACTTGAAAAGCTCTAGTATGGACCAACTTGTTATGAGCTTGAATGATTTTAGCTTTATACAACTCGAGGTTTTGGCATGCCCACAGGCGTCTCTCCTCCAAACCTTCGAGCTCTTCTAACCGTAACTTGGCATTCTACTTTGTTGTGATATTGCTACCCACAGCTATCCTTAGTGATGAAACTTCTAATGGTAGAACAACTTCAGGCCAATACACTAAGGAGAAAGGAGTAGACTGAGTTGGAGTTCTATATGTGATGCAGTAGGCCCACAAGGCTTAAACTAACTACTCATGCCACTATCGCTTGTTATTGTCAAGTATTTTCTTTAGTATTTCAATGAGAGTTTTATTAAAGGCATCTACTAAGTCGTTTGATCTAGAGTAGTTATTGGTAGAATATCTCTAATCAATATTTTATCTGTGAGAAAAGTTGTTGATCTCGGTGCTCCTAAATGTGGTACTATTATCAGATATAATTTTTCGAGGCACTCCGAACTGATATATGATATGGTTCCTAAAAAATTGGAACACATGTTGAGGTGTGACCTCTCTGAGCAGAATCGCCTTCACCCATTTGGAAAAGTATTCAATAGCAGCTAGGATGAACCGATGACCCTTGGAAGAAGAATGATCAATCAGACCCACTATGTCAGTACCCCAACACTGGAATGCCCATGAATCCAATGTAGGAAATTTTTGGTGGTGTAGGATCACACCGTATTTGACATTGGTGGCATCACCTAGTCATATCCATGCAATCTTTAATCATCATGGCGAGAGTATCCTAGTTCATCTTGGCTTTCATCTTGGAATGGATTGGCTCCACATAATCTCGAGTGTATCATCATGATCTTACGAGCTTTATGATCGAAACCAATACAAGACACCATCCACAAGAGCGTAGGAAAGTGCACTCTGCTCCATCTGCTGGGCTTAGGACTTCTCTTGAGGTAGTTTGCCTTTATTTAGGTAAACCATGAATGGTTGCTTCCAATATAACTCATCATCCTTCTTGGCAATGGAAACCTCCCCTTCAAGAGAGTACTTTTTGATGAGTTCAATATCAATAAGGGATAAGACTTGTCTATTTTAGACTTTTATTGATATGGACTCATCCTCCGGACATGTCAACTCATTAGCATGCTAAAGCATACACTAAGGAATTCTCTTAGAGAAATCTTATAAATGCTAACCTTTGGGATTTGGGCCAACAACTCCATTGTGTACTTGTGGTAGTGATGGAGCTTGGGCTTTATAACCTTATAGGACCCAGCAATTTGGTTGATAACTAGCTGAGATCTCCAAAGATGTTGATGTTCTGGATGCTTAAAGTAACGACTAACTTAAGATCAGCAATTAGAGCCTCATATTCAACTTCATTATTGGTGCAAGGAATGGACATATGATATGAGAATCTCATCACATCACTGTAGAGTTAAGAGAACTATTCCTACCCTACCTTTCCTAAAATAGTAGATTGTGATTCTTCTCCTCTTTGAGAGGAAGCACCATCAAAGTACATCTCCCAGTGGTGAATGTTAGTATCCCCTAAGTTCATAATTTATTCATCAAGGAGATCATCACTAAGCGAAGAGTCAACAGGAAGTGGGTGTGCTATTAAGAAATCAACTAATGCTTATCCTTTCATCACACAAAGGAGTACGAAGGTAATGTCAAATTGTGAGAGGATCATGGACCATCATTCCAACTATCTAGATAGCATCGGCTGTGTTATGAGATACTATAGTGGATTGATCCTAGAGATTAATTTCACCTTATGAGGAAGCATGTAGTGTTGTAGCTTTTGGGATGCAAAGATTAAAGCTAGGCAATGCTTCTTAAATGGGTGGATACTTAGCCTCAAGAGAGATTAGATGACCACTGAGATAGTAGAGTGTGTTTTCCTTTCCTTCATCATTGGCTTGGGCCAAAAAGCATCAAGATATTTATCTAATGCAACAATTTTAAGTATGGCTTGCCTAGGATAGGCTAGAACTGCAAACATCATGCTTAATGATATCTTTGAAGGTATGCTCACACTTGTCACCCCAATTTGAACTTGGCATCCATTTGATAAGTGAGAATGGCTAACATCTTCCTCGATAGTTGGATATAAAGCATCCTAGATATCCAACACCCTTAAAATGATTTGAGTTGAGTTAAACTTTAGAGGGTGGCATTTTAATATCGTGTTGATCTTCTAGATCGATTTCAATTCCTAGTGTCAACAAACCCAAGGAACCCCAAGCTACTTCAATGCACACTTCATGGGGTTCATTTTGAGGATAAATTATCTTAACTATTCAAAAATTACTCTCAAGTCAAAGAGATTGTATTCCTTTTCTCTACTTCTGACCATGAGATCATCGACATCGCACTCAACTTGATGATGAATGAGTTCATTGAAGATTTGAGTCATAACCCACTGGTATGTAGCACCGGCATTTTTAAGGCTGAAAGGCATGACCTTATAGCAATAGATTCTGATTGGGGGTTCTAAAAGTAGTGTTTCTTTCATCTTCATGGGACATCTTTATTTGGTTATATCCAGATGAGCCATCCATGAAAGGGAAGACTGTATGAGATGAAGTAATGTCCACCATCAGCTTCGAGAATGGTAGTGGAAATTCATCTTTTGGACATGCCTTATTTAAATCCCTAAAATCAATGCATATGTAAATTTGGCCATTCTATTTCTTAAATGGGATGGCACTAACAGGTATTTTTTCTTCTCGATGAAGCCAACATCGATCAATTTCTTAACTTCATAAATGATCTATTATTTATGTCTAATCATATGCATCTAGGAGCTTGTTTGATTGGTTTGTAGTTATTGTAGTTTTCATGGACGCCAATCTTGCTATGTCATAACTCCATGCAAAGCAGTTCTTAAACTCGGTTAATAATATAACTAAGTCATTGGTTTCATTTCATTCAACAAAGAACTGATGTATGTCAGGTGTGGATCTTCTTTAGTTCCTAAGTTGATTTCCTTGAGCTCATCAATGGTTGACTTGATTTTCTTTGAACTCGTGGTCTTTGACTTCAAAATTATCTAATCATCTAAAAGTTTCTAAGCACACCTCCTAATTGAGTTAATGTGATTTGAAAAGAACCTATCAGATTCCAAATGATTGATGATGACTAAGCAGTAATCGTCATCATCAATTGGACCCATTATATTGAATCCTAGTCCTGATCTTGATTGAGAGCTTTTGCATTTGTTCTTCCATATTCTTTCAAAGTAGTCTAACCTATGCTTTGACCAGGTATATGGGATTAACCCTTTCTTTGATAAATTATGAACACAAGGGAAGTACCAATCAAAAGGTAATTCTATTAAATCTTTATATGAATCATCCTGAAGTTCTACATCAACTTCTTGACTAGAGGATGATGCTCCTAGAAAGAACCTCCCGAGTTTGGTTAAGGAACACTATGACTTAAGGCCCAAACCTCACTTTGGAGTGTAGACCAATCTTCCCATCTTAGAATTAGGTCTTCACAAGACTTCCTAATAAGTTGTTTCTAACAATTAGGTAAACACTTAATGCAAAAAGACTTAGAAGGGTTAACCATGGATTAGGTTACACCTTAGATTAGGATAATCCACCTAAAATACAACCAAAATCCAATCCATGTTCACCTTCTCAAACCAAACCTCAAGTTCAATTCAAACATTAAATTAAAATCCAAATCCAAACCCAAATTTTAAAACCAAATGATTGAAGCCCATGATCAAATCCAAACTTGAAACCCTTCCTAAGTCATATGACCTATCCCATGGACTTAGCCAAATATTAATCTAAATCAATCCAAGATCAATTGATTTTCTCATAATCAATTTAAATCTTCAATCATCCTCCTAAATATAAATCAAATCCATGTTCAAATTATCAAAACTAAATCACACTAAATCAAATTAAATCAAACCCTTCCTAAGCCATGCGACCAGACAAATCTAAATTCAAACTCTTGATTTTCTCACAAATCAATGATTTTCAATCATCTTCACAAATTTAAATGAAATATACATTTAAACCATCAAAACTAAATCAAACCAAATCAAAATACAAATTTAAGCCGCATGTCCCAACTCCATGGACTTAGCCAGATTCCTTCATTCCAAAACCAAACTTCAATTGATATTCTTGATATTCCTTCATTCCAAAGCCAAACCAAAATCAACCCAAGTCAAACCCAACTTAACCCTTTTGACTTGAAAGTTCAAATGAACCAAAACTCATTTGAACCCAATGCAATTGAATTTATATATCAATCTATATAAACTCAACTAAATCAAACTCAACCCAAAATCCCAACTAAACCCAATTGTTCCACTTGACCTAAAGTGGCTAATTTGACCTATTTGAGCCAAGTTTTAATCCTACCCAAATTAGATTGAGCCAAGCCATCAAAACCTCCCATCATGATTCATCAAAGTTGATCAATTGTCACAAATTAGGTCAACAAAGTCAACTCATTTGACCAAGTCAACCCCTTAATCCATATGAACCCAAACTATCAAACTAAACTAAGCCAAATCTATATACCAATGATTCATAGCAAACCAATGGGCTCTTGAATCAAGTTGACCCAAATTGACCTAAAACCAAATTCTCCAAATCAAAATATAAACCAAATTGATTGCAAACCAATGGCTCAATTTCCAAATTGATTGTTGAACTTCGAAAGCCATGGATCAATTGAACCCAATTGTCACTAGCCCAAATTGACCTAGAGGTTCAAGTTGGCCTAAATTAGAACCAAATCTAATTTAATTGAAACCAAAGCTTACAAGTCTTCAATTGGTCAACTAAACCTAAACCAACAGAAGGCAATTTGGTCAAACAACTTATTTGACCCAAATGAATTCAAATGTGCCAACATCAAATCTAAGCCAAACTAAACCAAACTAATTGAACCAAAATATCCCAAATAATCATATGAACTTGATCTCAACCCTTGGTTTGACCCAATTTGACCAATTGGTCAACTTGACCCAATAACCCAAATTTAAATGAGTCAAAATCAAACCAACTAAATCAACTCCAATTAACAAGCTAACCCACTTTGACCCATTTCAAATCCAAATCAAATCCAATGCCAAATGATCATTTTACCCATAGGTCAAGGGCATCACATTAGATAAATCACCCATGTTAGTGGTCATTTCAAATCCTTGGCCACTTGGTACTCTCCTAATGGTCCAGATACACTTAGGATGCTATCAAGATTTGAAGTTGATGGCTTGATCAAGCTCCCCTTCAATGGAAATCCTTTGATCAAAGTTATCCTTCTCGTGGCTTCATTACTTGGGAAATAACTTGATTGATTGAGGTCCCATGATGGTGCTTGTAGAATTAATTTGGGTTTGGTGGAGAATTGGATGAGTTCGATCTTCACTTCACCTCCTATATTTTGGCTTTAAGCAAAATCGAGAAGGAGAAATTAAGGTAGCTTAGAAATGGCTTTGGGAAGCTTAGGAATGTTTGGTTTCAATTCCTAGAGCTTAGTCAAATTCAGTACTTGTGGTTTGAGTGGGAATGAGGGGGAGTAAATCTCCCCTCCTTGGATCAAACAGTGAAGACTAGAAATGTCATTTTAGCTCAATTGCTGAGATTGATTGATATGTTTGGTTGTTAGACACTCCATGTGATTCATTTTAGGTACTGGAGGGAAGGAGAATGAGTGACCATGTGCTAGGTGAGTGCATTAGTGATTCCAAGGGCTCAACACCCCTGGAGGGGCTTTGGCCTTGGGGCCAACCCAAGGTGATTCATGTTCACCACCCTCCTTGTGTCCATGTGGACCACTAGAGGATGCTAAGTCTCAGAAAGAATATGACCAAATTCTAAGTTAATTTGGTCAAAGGATATCATTTGACCTAGGGGAAAGTGGTCATTTGGCCTTGATTTTGATTTGAGCAGATTTGAGATGATTCAAAAAATGGACCAAATTTCAAGTGATTTGAGTTCATTTGGTTTGAATTGGTTCAATTTGACCCATTTATGTCAAGGTTAATTTTGGGGTATGTTGACCATTGGTCAAATTGGGTCAAACCATGGGTTAGTCAAGTTCAAATGATCATTTGGAGCCTATGGGTATCATTGGTTTGGTTCAATTGGTTTATATTTGGTTTTGGTTTAGGTTTTCATTTAGGTCAAATGGGTAAAAGTTGACCAATTTAACCAATTTGACCCAATTAAGTTATGGGTTTAGGCTTAGCTGATCATTTGAAATGTATTGCAAGCTTCGATTTTAATCAATTTTGGTTTAGTTTGATTTTAAGTTGATTTGACTTTTTTGGCCAAGTTGGGTTCATGGTCAATTGGGCTAGGTTGGGTCTAGTTGGCCAATTGAAGCTTTGGTCAAGTTCAATAATCAATTTAGAATGAATTTGACTCATTGGTTACAATAAATTTGGCTTAGATCAAGATTTGACCCATTTTGAATTTTTAGGTCAACTTGGGTCAACTTAGGTCAAGTGGCCAATTAGGCTTGATTTGGCCCAATGGATGGTCAAGTTTAATCATTGATTATGAACTAGTTTAGATCAATGGTTTCAATCAATTTGGCATATGGTGGATTTTGGCTAGTTTAGGTTTCATTTGGGCTAAGTTTTAACTTGGTCAAAGGCTAGGTTTGACCCAATTTGAGTGATTAATCATCCTAGGATGATTGTTGCTCATAATGTGAGGCTTAGATGGTCTTAGTTCAATCCAATTTGGGTTGATTAGAATTTAGCTCAAAAAGGTCCTTGAGGTCACTTTGAGTCAAGTGAGTCTATGTGGGTCAATTGGCTTGATCAAGGCTTGATTCAAGTTTAGAGTTCACATATGGACTTATGATTGAAATTTAAATCCAATTGCAAGTTATTTGGAGTCAAATGGGTTTTGATTCATTTCACAATTCAAGTTCAAAGGATGAACATGGGTTTGATTTTTAGTTTGATTTTGGTTTGATTATTATAGTTTATGTTTATGTTTGGGCATGATTGAAGGAATGATGGTTTTAAGAGAAAATACAAAGGTTTGATTTGAGAATGATTTGGTTAAGTTCAAGAATTGAAAGGGTATAGGGATTTTGGTTTGATTTGAACTTGAATTTTGAATTTAGTTTTGGTATTTTATTTATATTTGTGAATATAAATGAGAAATTAAATGTGTTATGAGAAAATATTTTTAGTTTGGAGTGATTTGGATTTGATTTGAGCTAAGTCCATAAGATGACATCAAAAGGGCTTAAGAAAGATTTTGGAATTGGAATTGATAATGGGTTTCAATTATTTGGAATTAATTCATGATTTGAGTTTTGGAATTGATTTATGATTTGAGAATTGAGTTAAAATTAATTTAAGATTTGACTTTGAAGTTGATTCATGATTTGAGAAAATCAATTGAGTTGGAATTGATTTAAGATTTGATTTGGAATTGATTCATGATTTGAGAAAATAAATTGAGTTGGAATTGATTTAAGATTTGATTTGGAATTAATTCATGATTTGAGAAAATCAATTTTGTTGAAATTATTTAAGATTTGATTTGGAATTAATTCATAATTTGAGAAAATCAATTGAGTTGGAATTGATTTGAGATTTGAATTTAAAGTTTGGTTTGAAAGAAGGAAAAGTTTAAGGGGTAGGAAAAATCTTTCTAATACCCCAAGGCATAACCTATTCCTATGGCTAACTCTTCTAAGTCTCTAAGGTTAGGTTAAGTGTTCACTAATCACTAGAAGTATCAAGACTAAGGAACTCTTAGTGTTTAGAGGAGTCCTTATGTCTAGGATGGAGAAGTTGAAAGCTCACTCCAAAAGTGAGGTCAACAAAGGGTGCCCAATAGGTGTGGTGTGACTGACAAGGTACATCGCATGTATGTTGATTGAGATGATCAACAATGCCGAATCCATCACAAGAACAAAAAATGATCTACTAAACTTGAAAGGAATCAAGATCAGTGTGACTCTACTCATGTCAAAAACATAAGAGAGCGAAGGGGGGAATCCACTAGGGATAGTGTATGTGAACCTTCCACTAGGGAAGCAGAAATCCACTGGGAGATTATAATTTGGAATCCACCATGGATAAAAGATGTGAACCTTCCACTAAGGGAACAGGTTCGGGTTGGATTGAATTGACTCCACTAGGAAGATTGGAAAGAATTGCATCTCAACAAGGAGATGATGATTGATTTGATTTATTTGATGACTAGGGAGGTTGGTTGATTTTGCATCTCACCAAGGAGAAGATTGATTTGATTTTTTTTTGACTCCACTGGGGGAGGTTTGATTGATTTTGTTTCAAATTTTAAATTTTTGGATTTTGAGATGGACCATGTCTGTTTGCGATGGACCGCACCGAGTAAGAGCAATGTTGGCCTTGGCCTACTTCAGATTTACCAATCCAAAGGGGTAGTCTACTAACCACATAGTAGGACTATTCAACCAAAGGGTGCCATTAGGTGTACAACAGCTATACTAGGAAGAAAGCGTAGTATACTTACATCTTACAAAATACATCACCGGGTGATTGTGCAAAGCAACGTTCAACCCAACCTCTTGAGTGAATGCATCTAGGGACTTAAATCAGCTCAAAGATTATCAAAATTAATTTTATTAATATTTGATGGATCCCATTGGCGATGGAGTCAGTAGGCACCATATCACCTACCCGATTTAGCATAAAAGAGAGTAGTTCCCCAAGAGAGAGTAACTATCCAACCAAAGGTGTGCCTTTGGTTTGCGTGGTTAATTCAAGGAAGAAGAAAAGGGACTCACATATTTCTAAATAAAAGACCACTATGGAGACATTAAAAGTAACATGCCAACCACCTAGGCTGCACAATGCCATAAAAAAAATGTGTAGGCTTACATCTTCCAAAGTAAAAATGATTGGGGTAATCTATTTGTGCAAATAGATTGAGCTCAACCTAAGGGTGACCAAAGAGAGAGTGCCGGGGACTTATCTCAACTCAAGTGTAGTTAGCAATTCCTATAGGGAGTTCTCACGACACTTAAAGATAGGATGCTTGCTTGTTAAATTCCTAATCCACAAGTGAATAATTTTTTTTGTTTATTTGTTTATTTGTTTATCATGGGCCTATTGGTTTTAAGGATCATACTAAGAAGGAGCTTATATGCCCTAGACCTATCTTAAATTTACTAAACCATGAGAGAATGCATCCCCGAACAAATTCTCCAACCATGGGGTGGCTACTAGAAAGGGGACTATTGAATCCAAAAGTAACCAAGGTAGTGTCAAGATGGGGTTGTAAAAGAAGTAATCCAAGTAGAGTGCCCGTAAGGGAGGGGCCGCTAAGGGCTTTATCCAAAAACCCTGAAGAAGATAATATCTATAAGTATTCGGTGGCCAACTAAAAGAGAAAGCATGGGGACTCACATCCGCAAGAGTGCCCAATGGGTGAGTCACATAGTGAATATCAACCAACTTAAGGTGCCATTTGCAATCAATCTAGGAAGAAAGCATCCCATACACATCCTCCACAGAACTAATCATTAGATAGTCTATGCTCAAATGGTGTTATTGACCTAGGATGACTGAGTGAATGCCACCTGGGGACTTATCCTAAGCATCAAATATACTGACCTAATCAAATTATTATGGTCTAAGAAGAAAGCATGTAGACTTACATCTTAAATAGAGCCAACATGAGGTAGCTTAGTAGATCACCAAACTAACAAGCGCTTGTCAATTTATAATGGTCAAGTCAAGAAGAAAGCATGGGGAATCATATCCTCCAGATAAATAATCATTGGGGTGACACACTAGCAAGGTAGCATGCCGGCCACACCTAGAGCAACTAATGAGTGAGTGCCATAGAGGGCTTGCTCCCACATCAAAATAGAGACAAAAGATATGTTTTTGTGTTTGTGTTTGTGTTTGAAGAGGATAGGATGCCACTTGGGTTCTTTTACACCTATCCTAAAACATGCTTAAAAGTTGATTAAATGGTTCCACGAATGGAAGTTGTGATCCCACTAAGAAAGGATGTTGGGTTTATCTTACACAACTTAGTCATGCTAGTCAAAATAGGATGCATCTTGGGTTATCTCACACCTATTCTAGTAAGGTTGGGGAGTCGTGTTTAATTTGTGTTCGTGTTGTAAAGGAAGGATAGGATGCCTTAGTTCTCTTACACACCCTAAACACATCATG
Source organism: Cymbidium sinense (assembly GCA_021442155.1). Classification (NCBI taxonomy): domain Eukaryota; kingdom Viridiplantae; phylum Streptophyta; class Magnoliopsida; order Asparagales; family Orchidaceae; genus Cymbidium; species Cymbidium sinense. The sequence continues at coordinate 28,609 of JAKCPB010001948.1, read as the reverse complement.
GAAGATTTGCAAACAAGCAAACAATGCTTCTACTGATGAGAATATTTTGATGATTTGGAAAAGAATTTTTATGATAATTATTTTCAAACATTATTTTATGGGTAGTATTTCTTCAAATAAAGCCCATTAATTGGAAGCATCGTAGTTCCACTTTATAATCAAGAAGTTGGTAAGATCCTCCTTGGTAGGCCTTCTCTATGATAAAAGGGCCTTCCCAAGTGGTTTCAAACTTACCTCCCATTTTTTGATGAGCAACAATTGGTCTCCTTAGAATTAAAATAAGCTCTCCTACTTGAAAACCTCTAGGGCACACCAGTTTGTTGTGAGCTTGAATCATCTTGGCTTTGTATAACTCGAGGTTTTGGCACCCCCATAGGCATCTCTCTTCCAAACCTTCAAGCTCTTCTAATCACAACTTGGCATTCTATTCTGTAGTGATTTTACTACCCATTACTATCCTTAGTGATGGGAGTTGAACTTCTAAGGGTACAATGGCTTCAGACCCATACATTAAGAAGAATGGGGTAGATTGAGTTGGAGTTATGTATGTGGTGCGGTATGCCATCAAAGCTTTAACTAGCTACTCATGCCACATTCTCTTGTTGTCATCAAGTGTCTTCTTTAGTATCTAGATGAGAGTTTTGTTGAATGCTTCTGCTAGGCCATTTTCCCTTGGATAGTATATGGTGGAGTATCTCCAATATATATTATGTCTCTTGATGAAGCTTTTAATCTTGGTGCTCTTGAATGTAGTACCATTATCGGATATAATTTGTTGAGGCACCAAACCTATATAATATATGGTTCCTAAAAAATTGGAGCACATTCTGAGTTGTGACCTCTCTGAGTGGGATTGCCTCGCCACGGAAAAGTAGTTAGTAAGTTAAGATGAACATATGAAGGGAGGATAGATAAGACTATATGGCATCAAAATACCATGGTTAATGTAGGATCGCACAATGTACCTGACATTGGTGGCATCTCTTGGCTACATCCATGTAGTCTGTGATCATCAAAGGCTAATAGAATCCTAGTATCTTGATCTTTGCTTTCATCTTCAAACTGGATTGATGCGCTCCACATAGATATGAATGTACCTTGATCATGATCTTACAGGCTTCGTGTTTAAACAACATAACCACATTTGATCAAAAGAATACAAGGTGTCATCCATGAGCATAGGAGAGACTCTCGCTTCACCTAGGCTTGTGATTTCTCTTGAGGTAGATTGTCTGTGTTCAAGTAATCTATGAATGGTTGCCTCCAATCCTACTCCTCTTCTTTATTGGCAACGGCAAACTCCCCTTCAAGAGAACATCTCTCGACAAGTTTAGCATCAATAAGGGATATGACTTGTCTATTTTGGACCCTTATTGGAATGGACTTATCTAGACATGCCAATTTCTTGCAAGTTTGGCCAAAGCATCTCATCCATTCTCGGAACCTTGTAGATGGTGACCTCGTGGATTTGTTAATAGCTTCATGGTGTACTCATAGTGATGAAGCTTAAACTTTAGAACTTTATAGGACCCAACAATGTTGATGATGAGTAATCCCTATAGATGTTGATGCTTTACACACAATAATAGCTAACTCTAGACGACAATCAAAGCCTCATACTTTGCTTTGTTGGTGCATGGATTGGATAGAAAGTATGAGAATCTCATCACATCGTGGTTATTTTTCTTTTTGAAAGGAAGTTGCACCTTCAAAATACATCTCCCAATGGTGATTGCAACCTCCCCTAAGTTCATGATTTGTTCATTGGGTAGATCATCACTAAGCGGAGAATCAACATGAAGTGGGTGTGCTGGTAAGAAATTCGCTAGTGTATGTCCTTTCACCGCACGGAGGGGTATGAATGTAATATCAAATTGTGAGAGAATCATGGACCAACGTGCCAACCATCTAGATAATATCGGTCGTGCAATGAGATAATGTAGTGGATTGATTCTTGAAATCAAATTCACATTATGATAATGTATATAATTTCATATCTTTGGGATGCAAAGATTATAGCTAGGCAATGTTTCTCAATAGGTGGGTAGTTCACTTCAGAGGGATCGATGATGGAAGTAGAGAGCGCTCTCCCTCATCATTGGTTTGGGCTAACAACATTCTAAGGAGTCATCCAAGAGAAGTAGAGGATAAGTGGCTTTCCCAGATATGCTAGAACGCTTAACCAAATACTACTTGATGTCTTCAAAAGTATGCTAGCACTTGTCATCCTACTTGAACTTGGCATCTTTTGACAAGTGCTAAAAATGGCTTGCATTTCCCTGATAGGTTTGAGATAAAGCACCTTAAAATGCCAACCACCCTTGGAACGATCCGAGTTGAGTTAAACTTTTAGGGGTGACATTTCTAAGATAGTTTTGATCTTTTTGGGTCCATCCCCCGGTGTTGGACAACAAACCCAAGAAACTTCAAGCTACTTGAATGCACATTTCAAGGGGTTCATTTTGAGGTTAAATTATCATAATAGTTCAAAACTACTCTCAAGTCAAAGAGATGATCTTCCTTTCTTTGCTTTTGACTACTAGATCATCAATATAGCATTCAACTTGATGATGAAGAGTTCATTGAAGATGAGTCATGGTCCACTGGTATGTAGCACTGACATTTTTAATGCTGAAAGGCATGACCTTATAACAATAGATTTCGATCGGGGTTCAAAAAGTAGTGTTTCTTTCAACCTCAAGGTCCATCTTGATTTAGTTGTAGCCAGATGACCCATCCATGAAGAAGAATACTTCATGAGATGAGGCGATGCCCACCATTAATTATGGTGTAGGAAGTGGAAATTCATCCCTAGGACATGCCTTATTTAAGTCCCTGAAATCGACGCATATGCGAATTTGGTCATTCTTTTCTTAACTGCATGACACCGTTAATTAGGATATTTTGTTCCCCGATGAAACTAACAGATCAATTTCTTGACTTTAAAATGACCTATTATTCATTTCTAATCGATGCGCCTAGAGCTTGCTTGATAGGGTTAGCGTTAGTTACTAGTTTGTGTGACTGCTACATTAGAGATAATGCATCTCTTCATAGCTCCATGCAAAGTAATCCTTAAACTTAGTCAATAGCCCAACTAAGTCATTGGTTTCTTCTTCATTCAATTGAGAACTGATGTATGCGTGGATCTTCATCTGTAGGTTGATTTCTTTGAGCTTATCGATAGTTGAATGGATTTCCTCTTCAAATTTTGGAGGTGCATCTTTAATTTGAAGATCATCGCATCATTTAAAGTTTCTAAATACACATCCTCATAAGAGTTATTATGGTGGTAGAACCTATCTATGATTGGTGGCAAGCAAGAACCATCATCATCATTGGACCCTTTATACAATCCTAGTCCTGGTCTTGATTGTGCATCCCTTCCTTTGTTGTTCATCAGCTTTCAAAATACTCTAACTTATGCTTGGACCATGTATAAGGAATCAAACCTTTCTTTGTAAGATTATGAACACAAGGCGAGTACCAATCAAAAGTTAATTTCATTAAATCTTTATATGATTATTCTCAAGTTCTACATCTACTGGACTTGAGGATGATGATCCCAATAGAAATCTCTTTGGCTTTACATTCATGGAAGACTTAGGGGCTTTTTTAACTAAACCTTCAACTTTTTTGAGAAGAAAGTGAGGTTAGAGCTAAAGTTCCCAACTACTACCTAATAGTTTTACATAAACTTGATTCAAATATATTTGTGTTTTCCTTGGAGGCAGCCTTTCTTCACTGCTTTGAGTGTCACCTCTAATGAAACCTTGTTGAGAGGGGTTGGCTAGTGTTCTAATCACATGAGTCACATCCTCTGAGTTAGATTTCAAGTCTTTATGAATAGTTATAATACTCCTGTGAACTAGAACATGACCCCTATTCGATTCCACCTAACTCTATATCCGCCTCCTCTGCTCTACGTGGAGGTCATCACCCATATGTCCATATGGTGGAATGAGCGGAATGTAACATGCGGCTCTACTTCTTCTTTGGTGTCCCATTCTCACTCATTTGTACTTTCCTTCTTCTTTTCTTTTCTTTTTATTTTATTTCTATTTCTTTTTTTTTCTTTTTTTGTATTTGAATTTTGGCCAAATTCATGAGAAAGGGTGTTTTGATTTTGAGGAAGTTAGTAGGCATACCTCATATATCTCAACCTCTCAAACTAATTTTTCATCTCCTTTGACATAGAGATTCAATCTCTTCAAAACTTGATGCACTAATGGAGGAAGGATGGAATCATCTTATTCTAGTGTATCCAAGGCTTATGCAAGTAGTGAATGATGTATTTGAATCAATTACATAGAACAGTCTTCTAGCCTATTTTCCAAAGGTAACACTATGGAACCTAAAGCCCATTCCCTCTATTCATTAAATCCTTTCAACATCATCTGATCTCCTCGGGGCTTATAGATGTCAATCCTTAAATAGATAAGAGTTTTTAGGCTCATAATATTCACTGATGCACCTGGATCAACTAAAACACTAGAAAGTTTGAATCGCCATATCCACTATAATATAGACGGTGCTCCATGTCCCGAAGGTCTTCAGGAATGTGACTCGGGCTTTTCTTGAATAATGTGTCATCTCCAACATTGATCGTGAGCTAAGCATATCTCGGATCAAGAAGAGCCTTGATTAATGATTCCCTCATCTCTTTGGATAAGCATCATATATGCTTAGTTTAAAACTTTCTTAGGTGATCAAGGACATTTTAGTCAACTTTGGGCTAATCCTCCATGAGCATATCCATAGGTGCATTCTATGGAGGAGCCTTTGCTCGTACCAATGACTTATTTTCTCTTATCTTAACATGCCTAGGAGGTAGAACCTTACCACTGAGAGGTTAACTTTGGTGATCTCTGGGTTAGTGGAAGATTCTACCTCATCAAGCATACCTATAGCTTCTCCTATAGACCCTCAAATCGATGAGTCCAAGTCTATCGCAAAAGTTGAACCCGTAGTATTCAAAAAAGGAAAGTAAATCTCTGAATAAAAAAGAGGATGATCAGAGTTGTTATAATTATTAAGACTTGAAGAGTTTTCTAAAAGAGAATCGATAACCCATAAGATGGAGGATGTAATTTAAACTATCTTTATTCTTCTTAGATTTAGAAGGAGGTACATAGTAAAATCTAGTAAAGTAAGTGGGGTGAGGGATTTGATGCCCTCTTCCATGATACAAGTTGACTACTAGAAGAGCTAACGATGAAGTAAGGACCAAGTAGTGCAATAATGGTGGAATGGAGCGTGGTTTCGCTTGGCTATCCTGGGTTAGTATGGGTTGCTACTGCTGAGCACTCACTTTTCCAAAGTTTTCTTTGGCAACTTACAAAACTTTCTTGGAGGTTGAGTCCTCGTGCAAGAAAAGTTTCTTGATTTTTAAACAATCTTTTTTAGAGGTTGGGATAAAGAGATATCCCAACCTTCTTTTATTTTAAAAGGATCACATGTATCCCCAAAGATTACCTAGTTTAACTTGATGGTTGTTCCAGATATTCCTTAGGGATAACTATAGTGCTTGACTTGTAGCCAAGCCGCCTCCTTAAATGTAAAGCAATCCTCCAAAACATTCTAGATGCTAGGGACAAAAGTTAGGATCATTGCTCTTGCCCACTTCCTCCTCCTAGGATCGGGTAGCTGAAAAAGTTTCTTTAAGAGGTTCTTAAAGATTTTCTAACTACCTCCCTCTTAAATAAGTAAGGTTTTTTAGTTTATCCAAAAGAGTAGTGGATGATAGCTACCTATGTGTGTATACCATTATGAATATGGTGAGGAGGAGGTAAAGGCCATGGAGGCTAATGTGATGGCTGATATGATGGCCTAAGCAGTGGTAAAGGAGGTGGAAGTGATGGCTATGGAGCTCGAGGTCTCTCATGCTGATCCCTAGTCAGTTGCTTCCCCTTGTCCAATGTAGCTACTGCCCCTGGCTTCTTTTCATAGACCTTCTGTGGCTTTGGCTTTGATGACTGATCTTGAAAAGGCAACTATTTGGCCTCTCCTTGTAGACTAGCCACCTTGTTAATTAGCTTCTCAAATGCCTTGATGGTGAAACCTTTAAGCATGAAGGTGACCGGGCCATGAATATTCTTTAGTAGAATTTCAATAGTGTGTTGTTCAGACAGTTGCAATTTGCATTTCATACTTAAATTGTGTCATCTAAGAATACAATCAATGAGAGACTCACTAGGGTGTCGTGTACTACAATAAGATCACCCATAATTACCCTTTGTTGAAGCAAACCTCTTAACAAAGAGTTGCTCCAACTCAAAGTCTTCACAATTATTGGGAGTTTAGTTACCAATCAAAAGCTATACCTCTAGGCTGGGATGGAATAATAGTGTCAACAAGCAAAATGGCCTTGAAGTGCATTATATGCTTCCCACCCAAAGAAACTTATGAAAGAAGGAGGCACAAAATAGGATATTGGATAGCATCGAATTCCTCTGTGTAGGGTCTACCCTTTGGAATTGATGAACCACCTCAAGCTTGCTCCAATGCTTCTCTCACTTATTGTTCAACCATGAGCTTGATATCTTTTTCTTGTATGGAGGTACTATCCACTACTTTTCAATACAAGCTAGTGTTGCCCTGCTCTACTGGAGGTGAACTCTTGGGTTGATCCAAGACATGTAGTAACTCAGGCTGGTCGGTCTTCACAATGGTAGGATGTGCTACATGGGCTTGATTCTAAAGTACTAGAACTACCGCTAGCAAATCTTCAAGCTTCTATCCCATCTTGTCAATTTGCTCATCCTTCTGTTTGAGTTATTGAAGGAGGTGTTGGGTCAAATAGGTTGTGTCATCCGTCATCGCAACACCTTCTAAACCATGCTAATCCCGAAGGAGGGAATCTCTGATATCAACCATATGCAACTCTACTGAGTATTCCAATAAATCATCTTCATTGGGATCAAATCTAACCTTCTCTTTCTCTATGTTAGACTAGTCATACCCTAGGATTTCCTTCTTCTCAATGAGATACTATGCTACGATATCATCTAAGGAGCAACGTGTAGGCATAAATGCTCAGATGGTGGTGGGATCATGCTCATGAACATAGATACATCGACCTCCCTACTACAGAGAGCTAACCCGTGAGGGCTACGCCACTAGAAGAAATGTAGCTCATGGTCAACTGCTCTAGGTACTTCCTGGTGAGATCTATCACCATAAAGACAACAGAAATGTCTCCTTCTCCCTCTACTGCTGCTACAACCATGATCTGTTGAGGTGGTGGTGGTGATGGCACGACTACGATGCTAGAGATCACTCTCTTCACCCAATCTGAAGGAGGTCAGCAAGAGAGCTCAACCTCACCCCGTAGATGAAATGGGATCTCTTGGCCATAGCTATCACTGGGGCTTTTTCCCCTGATGCTACCTTCATAGATTTAGATGGAACTGTGGAAGATGGGGCCCGGCGATGGAAGACATGGAGTGAGTGGTGTGATGGAGACAACATGACTCCTCTGCGGGCTCTCCTCCCATGGTGGGTAGTACCAATCAATAGAATGCTATCGCTGTGACCGGAAGGCATCAGAAATCTATGAGGCGAGGTTAACTACGGTGTACCACCTTTCTACTAGTAACATGCATTGATAAATGGGCCTCATGGGCCTTCTCCTGATGGATATGCTCACCCACACTGTGAGGAATAACCGATCATAAATCAAATTGGGCACCGACTCATCCCATAAGCCCTACCAACGCTAGAATGGTCATGAGGCGCATAGACCTCCTCCTCCTATCTCTGGCCTCATACAAATCAGAGGTGGAGGTGACATGTAATCTTCCTAATATCTTCCTCTCCATCGATCCGGAAAAGGATGGAACTTGTTCTATGATCGAGGAGAAACTACCATGGTGACTCCTCTGAAATAGAGACCACCTCCATCTCCTTGGCTATGCGCACATGATACCGCTTGATCTTGTGGCTCTTATTACGATATTGAGTTTTGCTGGGTGGAGTAGTGTGAGAACTAGACCCTATCTTAAAGGTAGGAGAGACTATCCTGGCTGAGTGCCCTGAGGAAGCAAGAGTGGGTACTAGCTGCTTAGGGAAGTAATGGGAACAATTAATACTTGGCAGGAGTTGGTTGTGGGAACCTCCACCATCTTCCTCTTCAATGAGGGAAATTCAGAATCTGAAGGCATCTCAACATGGATGACTAGCTTCTACCTTGTCACCACATTCCTACTGACGGTGGTGAGGGTTGCCCCCTCACAAGTGATCCTGGCCCCCTCGAATCCTTGGCCAATGTGTATCAGATGAGAAAAATTAGTCTGTGGGAGGCTGGGCCGATCCATGGCCAAATCCATCCCAAAGGGGAAAGTGAAGACATACTGAGCATCCATTTATTGTAAACTTGAGAAAAAGCGACTAAGACCAATTTGGAACTAATTGTTGGAAACAAACTCAAATCGATTTTCTATTTTTGATATTTTGATTGATTTTGAATTTGATTTTGAATTTGAACCCACACTCAACAATTTGAATATGTTAAGTGGGGCTCTTTGAATTTAGGAGAGCAATTTTGAATGAATTGGAGAAGAGATTTTAAGTTTTAGAATCCACTTTCAACAAATTTATGTATGTTGAAAATGGGTTTAAATATCTTGAAGAGATTCTTGATGCTTCCATTGGTTCATATTTGAATTTTATTTTTATGTTTGAATTGATTTAGTTTAATTTTAGAACCATTAAGTTGATTTTATATTTTGTTTAGGTTAAGGTGTAAGTTAAGTCCATTAATTACCCATTACCTACATCTTTTTAACATAATTAACCTAACAATTATGAGACAACATATGATATGCAACCACATAAATTTAAATCAATGGGAAAGAAAGGGGCCTAATGCTCACAATTGATTAATTAAGCTAAAGGGTTTAATTAAGTACTTTCATAGCCTTCCCACACATGTGAGTTGGAAATGGTTTCCTTAAGTTTACCTTAGGATGTTGAACACCTAAGGATCTACCCGAAAAAAGATTGATTAAGTTTAGATTGATTTTAAAAATTTGATTAAGCTAATTAAGTAGATCATTAGTGGATTAATCCTTAATTAGGTTTGGATTAAGGAAGAAAGGGGGGTTTAGGGAATAACTTAGGAAAAATACCCCAAACCCATTCCATTAACCTCCTCTTCACTTAAACAATGCTTAATTATCTTAATTCAATGATTAAACCACTATTCACATGCCTAATTACTCTTAATTACATTAAGAGGGTGATTAGGGATTTATTAATTGATTTCCCTAATTAACTCATTAATAAATTCCTGAAAATTTAGGGGAGGCAGAAGTCATCCCACTAAACATACCTAAGAAGTTTAGAATTAATTAATGAAATGATTAGAGAGTTAGATTTATTAAGTTTTCAATTAAACTCTAATTAAGGAAAATTCACTATTCAAAATCAATTAGAAATAATTTTATTATTTCTCACTAAATTATCTTTAAAATGAGCCCTCATTTATATTTTTATTTTTCTACATTTAATTTTGAATTTAAGAAGTTTCAAAGATTAAGTGATAATAGCCCTACTAATTAACTAATCTCATCGAGCCACATGGACGGCTCTTTCCATGGCATGAATTCATTATTTAAGTTGTCAAATCATATGCCAATCGTGGTGCTACATGTTTTCTCCTTGCCGAGGGATGATGGTCGATAAAACCCATGGCTCTAAAGAAATAATAAATAATTTAATTTAATCGTCCATCCAAAATAGGATGGATGGTCCATGATTCATCCCGCTTTACCTGAAATGAAGATCCATCATCCATGAGAAAGTTCACTTGATAATAGGCTAGATTCAACCTACACACTAGAGCATGAGAAGAAGAATGGTGGAAATTCAATGGGATTAAAATCCCTTCACAAAGGACCAAAATAATTTTCAACTAAGCTCATTTTGATTCATACCTCACAGGCTATCACCGCTTCCAACCATTGGTAGCTTCCTCTAGTGGAGACAAAGCCTTAAAGGTTCAAGGTTCAATTTATATGGATCTTCTAATTTACCAAAGCTTGCTTCAATGGCTTATGGCTTTGGTCTAGGTGAGGCTTACCATGGCTTAGACTTGGGAGAAGCTTTGGATGAGCGACTTGCCTCCCCGATGGTGCTTATAAGAGCATTAGATTTTGGTGGAGTGATGAGTGAGTTGGAAATTTCTCCTACCTCCCTATTTTTGGCTTGGCACCAAGAGAGAAATGGAATGAGCTCTAGAATCTAAGCTTGTGGATGCTTGCCTTGATCCTCTGAGCTCAATCAATGCAAGAGTCATCAATTGAATTGGAATATATATCTCCCTACTTGAATTGGATGGTCGATAGCCTTCTTTCCATTTTGATCAAATTGATGATTTTGTTTAGGTTGTTAAGGATCCCATATGGTTCAATTTTGAAGGGTGGAAGTGTGGAGTGCACATGGGTTAAAATGAATGTGGGAGGTGATCCATGTGGAGAAATTTGTGTGGGATGGTCTTGGCCTTGGGTTGGGTTTAATCCAAACCCATTGGGTCATGTGCACCACCTCCCTTCCAAAATGGTCCACTAGAGATGCCAAGTGGCCATGAAAAAGGAATGACATGAAATTCCAAGTGGATTTGGCCATAGTTACCCTTTGACCTAGGGTAAAATGGTCATTTGGCTTTGATTTTGATTTGGAAATTTGGTATGATTGAAAGATGGTTAATTTTCGAATTTGGAGTTTATTTGATATGATTTATTCAAGTTGACCCATTTAGGTCAAAATGGTCAATTTGGGTCAAGTTGACATCAATTGGTCTTGACCAATTGGTCAAATTAGGTCAACCATGGGTTAAGTCAAGTTCATATGACCATTTGAAGTTTTGGTATCTTTATTTGGTTCAATTTGGTTTAGATTTGGTTTTGGTTCATTTGAATTCATTTAGGTCAAATAAGTCAAGTTGACAATTTGACCATTTGATGGGTTGAGGTTAATCATTTGAAATGAAAGCTTTGGTTTCAATAAATTTTGGTTTGTTTGATTTCAAGTTGATTTGACCATTTAGGGGTTCATGGTCAATTGGGCAAAGGTTGGGCTATTAAGGCTTTGGTCAAGTTCACCAAGTGATTAGAATGAATTTGACCCATGGGTTAAAATCAATTTGGCTTAGATCAAGTTTTAACATATTTTGACTTTTAGGTCAACTTGGGTCAACTTAGGTCAAGTGGCCAATTGGGCTAGGTTTGGCTCAAATGATGACTTGGTCAAGTCAATCATTGATCATGAATTGGTTTAGATTCACCACTCAAATTGACATGGTGGATGTTGGCTAGTTTAAGTTTCCTTTGGACTAAGTGTTGACTTGTAAAAGGTTATTTGATTTGGTTTGGTTTGACCTAATTTGAGTGATTGATCATCCTGATGATTGTTGCTCACAATGTGAGCTTAGGCTTAGTTCAATCTAATTTGGGTAGGATTAGAATTTGGCTCAAGAAGGTACTTTAGGTCACTTTGGGTCAAGTGAGCCTAAATGGGTCAATTTACTTGATCAAGGCTTGATTAAAGTTTGGTTGAACTCACATATGGACTTATGATTGAAATATAAACCCAATTGCAAGTGATTTAGAGTCAAATGGGTTTTGATTCATTTGACAATTTCAAGTTCAAAGGATGAACATGGGTTTGATTTGGGTTTGAGTTTTGAATTTATTTTTGGTTTGATGATTTAAGTTTATGATTGAATTTGGTTTGTGATTGAAGGATTGATTGTTTGAAGAGAAAATCCAAAGGTTTGGATTGATTTGAGTTGGATTTGGCTAAGTTCAAGAATTTGACTTGAAAGAGTTTAGGTTGAACTTTGGTTAGATTTGGGCTTGAGTTTTGAATTTGGTTGTCATTTGAATTTATATTTCATTTATATTTGTGAATATAAATGAGAATATAAATGTATGAAAATCTTGAATTTGAAGTGATTTATATTTGATTTAGCTAAGTCCATAAGATGAAATCAAAATGGCTTAGGAAAGATTTTGGATTTAGAATTGATTATGGATTTCAATCATTTGGAATTGATTCATGATTTGAGTTTTGGAATTGATTTGATTAAGAAAATCAATTAAAGGAATTGATTTGAATTTGAAGTTGTTTTGAATTTGAAGTTTGTTTGGATTTGAAGTTGATTTGAATTTGAAGTTGGTTTGAATTTGAAGTTGGTTTGAATTTGAAGTTGATTTGAATTTGAGTTGGTTTAAATTTGAAGTTGGTTTGAATTTGAAGTTGATTTGAATTTTAAGTTGGTTTGAATTTGAGGCTTGACTTGAAAGAAGGAATTAAGGATTTGGTTCAAGCTATAAGGTAGGCAAATTTTCTTAATATTCAAGGCATAACTTTCCTATGGCTAACTCTTCTAAGTCTCTATGGTTAAGTATTCACTAATCAGAAGTTCTTAATTATGGAACTCTAATGTAAGAGGAGTCCTATGTCTAAGATGAAGAAGTTGAGAGCTCACTCCAAAAATGAGGTCAATAAAGTCAATAGTGTAGATCACAAGGTACGATATTGAAGATGATCAACAATAGAAACTATCACAAGATATAAATGATCTACTAACCCAAAGTGTAAAATGAAGAGTCATTGAATTTCACTTATGAACAATGAAGATGAGAGGAATCATGATGGTGATGTGATTCCATTGGAAAAGGTTCAAGTCATCATTTGAATGAAAGGTTTGATTGATTTGTGAGAAAATTTTGATTTGATTTATATTTGTTTATTGGGATGAAAATGTGATGTTTGTAGCAAGTCATGGGAGAAGAAGGTGAAATTAAGGATTATGATCATTTGATGAAAATGAAACTCTTGAGAATTCAAGTTGGATTGAATTGGTTCCAATTAGGAAAAGGATTTGCATCTAAAGAATCAGATTATTTTCAGGACTAGGAGGTTGATTGATTTGATTTAGTACTACAGGGAGGAGTTGATTTATTTGATTTTAAATTTTATTATTTTGAGATGATATTGGTTTATGGATCACTGAGTCATGAAGCCTTATTACTATAATCAAAGAGTGTCTACCACATGTAGATTAACCAACCAAAGTCTCTTGAGAAGAAGAAAAGCATAGTAGACACATCCTCCAAAGTAGAATTGTGATCCATTGGTGAGGAAAAGATTGAACCCAACCTTACAACTATAGTTCAAGTTCAAGTTCAAGGATTGAATTGTTCCATGGGGAAGGAAGGATTTTCAAAGGGAAGTGAATTGATTTGAGATTTGATTATTTTGATTAGACTAAGGAGGTTGATTGATTCTATTGTAGTTTGACTACACCAGGGAGGAGGTTGAATTATTTGAGATTTTAAATTTTTGATTTTGAGATGGGATTATTTTGATGGATCGGAAGGGCCATGTTGGCCTAATTTTAGCTCTGATTTAGAATCCAAAGGGGTAGTCTACCAACCATGGTAGGACTAACCAACCAAAGGGTTTTCCTTTATGAACAGCCACTTGGAAGAAAGCTAGAGACTACATCCTCCAAAGTAGAGATCAGGGGATCCATTGGTGAGGAAATGAATTGAACCCAACCTAGCTATTGAGTTCAAGTTGATTGAATTGGTTCCAATGGGGAAGAAGGATTTGCATCTCACGAGGGAAGTGAATGATTTGATTGATTTGATTATTTTGATTGGACTACTAGGGAGGTTGATTGGATTTGCTTTATTGTTTAGTTTGACTACACCGAGGGAGGAGGGGTTGAATTTAGATTTTAAATTTTTGATTTTGAGATGGGACATATTGGTCATGGATCACACTTAGGGGGCCATGTTGGCCTTATTTTAGCTCAGTAATCCAAAGGGGTAGTCTACCAACCACATGGTAGGACTAACCAACCAAGGGTTTGCCTTTCGAGCGCTCTTGGAAAGAAAGAGTAGACTTACATCCTCCAAAGTAGAGATCGTTGGTTGATCCATTGAGGAAATTGAACCCAACCTAGAAAATTGAGTGAATGTTGGGGACTTAAACCAACTCAAAGATAGTCTAATTTCATTTTTTAGTTATTTTTGATGGATCCCATCAATGATGGACTGCAAGGTCATGTTGGCCTTTCTACTGATTTACCAATCCAAAGGGGTAGTCTACCAACCACATAGTAGGACTATCCAACCAAAGGGGTTGCCTTTTGTGCAGCAGCTATACTAGGAAGAAAGCGTAGTAGGCTTACATCCTCCAAAGTAGAGATCAATTGATGGGGTGATCCATTGGTGAGGCAACAGATTGAACCCAACCTAAGATGACTATTGAGTGAATGCTGCTGGGAGATTTAAATCAAAGATAGTCAAGATTAATTTCATTTTTAGTTATTTTTTGATGGATCCCATCTGTTTGTAATGGAATCCACTAAGTAGGGGCCATATTGGCCTTGGTCTACTTCATATTTACCAATACAAAGGGAGTAGCTTCTCGGTCAAGGGGAGAACTATCCAACCAAAGGGGTGCCTTTCATTTTGAGTGTCTAAGGGAAGAAAGCAGGGACTCACATCTTTCTAATAAAAGATCACATGGAGACATATTAGTGAGGTAACATGTCAATCGACCTAGGTGCCATTTTACCATGCTAGAAAGAACCCATAGTAGACTTACATCTACCAAAGAGAAATGACCACCGGATAACCTATTTGTGGTAACATATTGAACCCACCTAATGGTCACTACAAAGAGAGTGACAGAGACTTATCTTAACTCAAGCTTAGTCAAACAATTCCTATAGTTCTCACACACCGCCTAAAGATAGGATGCCTACAAAAGGGGCCACTGGGGCTTAAATTCCTAATCCACAAGTGAATAAATTTGTTTTATTTTATTTGTTTATCATGGACCCTGTTGGTTTGCGAGGGATATTACTGAGAAAGAGCTTGTGTTAACTTAGACCTATCTCAGATTTACTTAACCAAGGGAGAATCTATGCATCCATTAAATAAATTCCCCAACCATAGGGGTGGCTACTAGAAAAGGGGGACTGTCCAATCCAAGAGTAACTTGGGTAGTGTCAAAATGGGGCCACAAAGGATGAGATCCAAGTAGAGTGCCCGTAGGAAGAGGGGCTGCTAAGGGCTTTATCCAAAACCTTGGAGAAGAAAAATTGCATATGTATTCGGTGGCCAACTGAAGGAGAAATCATGGGACTCACATCTTCCAAGAGTGGTGAGAGTCATAGAACATCAACCAAGGTGCCTGATTTGCAACAATCACTAGAAGAAAGCATCGGACTCACATCCTCTATAAACTAATTGTCGGACCTTTCTGCCTTGAGCTATCCAACCTAGGACGACTACTGAGTGAATACCACTAGGGGACTTAAATCAATTCAAGAGTAGTCAAAAAGGAAAGGAGCCTCTAGGGGCTTATCCTAAACCTCAAATATACTCAATCTAGTCAGTGCATGATGGTTAGTTCAAGAAGAAAGCACTAGGACTCACATCTTCTTAAACAAAATCAACATGAGGTAGCTTCTTGGCAAGGAAGCCTACCCAAACTAACAAGGTGCTCATTGGTTAAAATGGGTTAAGAAAGAAGGACTCACATCCAAACAAGTGACCAGGGTGACATACTAGTAAGCAGATATCACCGACCTAGAATAGATAATGAGTGAGTGCCACAAGGGGCTTGCTCCCATATCAAAATAGCTCGAGATAAAAGATTTGTGTTTTTTTTTGTGTTTGTGTTAAAAGGAAAAGGTTGCCTCTCAAGTTCTCTTATACATATCCTAAAAACATGCTGAGGAACTGATGAAATGGTGCCATGAATGGCAGTTATGATCCCACAAAGAAAGGATGTCGCTTGGGTTCTCTTACACCTAACTTAGTTATGTTAGTCGAAATAGGATGCCTCATGGGTTCTCTCACACCTATTCTAGTAACACTGGTGAATTGGGTTTGATTGGGTTTGGGCTGTGAAAGCATGATAGGATGCCTCTTAGGTTCTCTTACACCTATCCTAAACACGTCATGGAGGATTTGCAAGACAAGCAAACAATGCTTGAATGAAGAGAAGATTTTGATGAATTGAAATAATTTTTTTTGTTCTTTTGATGACAATTATTTTCAAACATCATTATATGAGTAATATTTCTTCAAATATAGCCCATTAATTAGAAGAATCGAGTGTTCCCCTTTACAATCAATAAGTTGATAAGATCTTCTTTGGTAGGCCTTCTGTATGACAAAAGGGCCTTCCCAAGTGGTTCAAACTTGCCTCCCATCTTTTGACAGAAATAATTGGTCTCCTTAACAGAACAAGCTCTCCTACTTGAAAAGTTCTAGGATGGACCACTTATTGTGAGCTTGAATCATTTTGACTTTGTATAACTGAGGTTGCACGCTTAGGCATCTCCCTCCAAACCTTGAGCTCTTCTAACCACAACTTTGCATTCTCTATAGTGATCTTGTCTACTCATTGCTATTCTTAGATGGGAGTTGAACTTCTAAGGGTAGAATGGCTTCAAACTCATACACTAAAGATAATGGGGTAGATTGAGTTGGTGTTCTGTAAGTGGTGCGGTAGGCCTACAAGACTTCAACCAACTGCTCATGCCACTATCGCTTGTTGTCATCAAGTGTCTTCTTTCGTATCTGGATGAGAGTTTTATTGAATGCTTTAGTTAGGACATTTACCCTGGGATAGTAGATGATGGAATATCTCCAATCTATACTGTGTCTTCTAGCGAAGCAATTGATCTTGGTGTTCTTGAATGCAGTACCATTATCGGATATAATTCATCGAGGCACCCCAAACCTATATATGATATGGTTCTAAAAATTGAAGCACATGCTAAGTGTGACCTCTGAGTGGGATTGCCTTTGCCCACTGGAAAAGTGTGGCAACTAGGATGAATCGATGACCCTTGGAAGAAGGAGGATTGATTGGACCCACTATGTCTGTACTAACACTCAAATGGCCATGAGGCCAATGTAGGATGTAGAATGTTGGGTGGTTGATGTAGACCACACCATGTGCCGACATTGATGGCATCTCCTAGCTACATCCATGTAGTCTATAATCAAGGCAAGTAGTATCCTAGTCTCTTGATCTTTGCTTTCATCTTGAGGATTGATACACTCATATAGACTGAATGTACCTCACAATCCTATGAGCTTGTGTTTGTCCAAACGGTAACCACATTTGATCAAAAGATCACATAGGTGCCATCCAAGAGAGCATAAGAGAGAGCTCTACATCATCCGATGGGCTTGTGATTTCTCTTGAGGTAGTTTCGTTCAAGTAATCTATGAATGGTTTCCCAATCCAAAGTAACACATATGGGGATGGTTCTCTCCATCTTTGGTAAATGATTTTGTCTTCAAGTATCGATAGTGGATTTGTACTTTGTATGAGTCCAGACTATCCTTCTTTTGCTGGCACTTAGTTTATTTCATTCTTAAGCTAAGCCAACATCCTTTAGGTTTTAGGACCTCACTCCATGTAGGTCTTAAAATCCCTATTGGTTTCCCAATAGGTGAAAATAAAAATTTAATAAGAAGAAATAACTAAAGACTTCCTCTTTACCATTTCTATGGTAAGGAAAGGTTCATTCCAAAAATAAAGAAAAATAAATCCTTTATAAAAAAAAACAATTTCCAAAAATCACTTTTCCAAAATGCACATAATAAAATATTCCAACCTCATCTAACAATCTTCAAGATTGCTACATGTAGGATCATTTTCAAAAATAAAATCCAAAAATCATATTTTCCAAAAAAAGCACAAAAGAACATCCTCGTTCAATTTATTGAATGAAGATTTCATTTTCAAATAAAAAATCAACAATCATATTTTCAAAAAGCTCAAATGAACATCCTCGTTCAATTTATTGAATGAAGATTTCATTTTCAAATAAAAAATCAACAATCATCTTTTCAAAAATAAAATCAATAATCACCTTTTCAAAAGCATAAATGAACATCCTCATTCAATTTATTGAATGAAGATTTAATTCTAAAGAAAATCAAAAATCATCTTTTCAAAAATCACAAATGAACATCTTCATTCAATATACCCAAATTTATTGAATGATGATTTCATTTCCAAATAAAAATCCAAAATCATCTTTTCAAAAAAAGCACAAATGAACATCCTCTTTCAATATACCCAAATTTATTGAAAGAAGATTTCATTTCCAAATAAAATCATATCATAACATTGAAATTCCATTTCAACATATCTCACATATGTTGAAGTTAGAATTTCTTTCTTTTCATATATATATATATATATATATATATATATATATATATATATATATATATATATATATATATATATATATGAAAAGAAACTCTCCACTTAATACATCCAAATGTGTTGAATGGAGGTTTCATTTCCAAAACAAAATCACACTATTAGAAATTCCACTCAACACATTCCACATGTGTTAAGTTGGAATTTCCATCTTTTTGAAAAGAAATAAATCACAAGTGGATACACCACTCTGCTTGGATGTGAGTCCTCGATGCTTTCTTCCTAGGCTGATTATTGCAAAACGATGAGCACCTAAGGTTGGTTGATGTTCGCTATGCTGACAATGACTCACCTAGTGGATACACCACTCTTGGCAGATGTGAGTCCCTACGCTTTCTCCTGAGTTGGCCACAATACCTATGCAAACTTTCTTCTCGGGTTTTGTATAAACCCTTAGCGACCCTCTCCCTGTAGGCACTCTACTTGGATCACATCCTTTGCAACCCCATTTAGACACTACCTAGGTTACTCTTGGATTGGACAGTCCCCTTTCTTAGTAGCCACCCGCAAATTTGAGGATGCAGATTCTCCCTTGGTTTAGTAAATCTGAGATAGGTCTAGGCTAATATAAGCTCCTTCTCAATATGATCCCTCAACCAGATCCATAAAAAAACAAATAAACAAACAAATTTATTATGGATTAGAATTCAAGCAATGGCCCTCTATCCCAAGCGCATCATCTTTTGGGTAGATAAGAACCCCTATAGGAATTGCGACTATGCTTGAGTTGAGATAAGTCCCCTGTCGACTCTCTAGTCCCTTAGGTGGTTTAATCCAAGAGTAACCCAAGTAGTGTATAATTGGGGTCGCAAAGGATGTGATCCAAGTAGAGTGCCCACAAGGAGAGGGGCCGCTAAGGCTTTATCCAAAATTGTGGATAAGAAAGTTTACATAGGTATTCGATGGCCAACTTAAGAAGAAAGTGCAGGGACTCACATTTGCCAAGAGTGGTGTATCCATTGGGTGAGTCACTGTTAGTATAGAGAACATCAACCAACCTAAGGTGCCTGTCCGTTTGTAATAATCAACCTAGGAGGAAAGCATGGGGGACTCACATCCTCCTATAGCAGAACTGATTGTCGATAGTCTCTTTGGCTCAGTGCTATCGACCTAGAATGACTGAGTGAATGCCATTGGGGACTTAAATCAACTCAAGTGTAGTCAAGAGGAAAGAAGCCTCAGGAACTTATCATAAATCTCAAATATACTTGACCTAGTCGCTTGATGGTTAGTTCAAGAAGAAAGGGGACTCACATCTTCTTAAACAAAATCAATAAGATATAGCGATGAAGCTACCAAACTAACAAGGCACTCATTGGTTTGTAATGATCAAGTTAGAAGAAAGCACGAGGACTCACATCTGCTAGATAAGTGACCCTAGGGTGACATACTAGCAAGGTAGCATATCACCGACTAGAGCACTAATGAGTGAGTGCCACGGGGCTTGCTCCACATCAAAATAGCTCAGATAAAAGATTTGTGTTTATTTTGTTTGTGTTTATGTTAGAAGGAAAAGGATGCCTCTCTCTGTTTTTATTTTCATCCTAGCGCTAAAAATCTATGGTGAATTTTTATCTTCATCTAAATGAATTAGAATAAAATAAAAATTAACTCTTTGTTGGACACCACATAGATCTATAGATGTTCTTATTAGGGTGATCGGGTATGACATTGAGGAATGATGTACTATCTCGAGAGATAGAAGTCACCATTCTATAATGGACCTAATCACCTAATAAGGACTCCTAAGGATGATGGGTCTTCAGATGTACCAGAGATTCTTCCCTACTTTACATAGAAAAGTAAAGTAGGATTTATTTTAAACTGAGTTCATTAAGTTCCCTATGGAGGCAAGCCTCCATAGTTAATTACATATAAAGTAATGAGATTCTTTAAGAATACTCGTAATTAAGGTAAATGATCATTGTCTCCAAAGATTTCAAAGATAGGACTATCAATCAATTGGTTATTTTTGGAAGATCAAATGAGATTTATCAAAAGGAGGGAGTTATTATCGAATCCAGAAGAAGATAAGTAGGGATGCTTATGATACTAGGAAGCCTAGTAAGCATCCCAAACTATCCTATTATTGGGCTTTATATTTTTGAAATTTGAAGAGAGTTAATTATTTGAGTTGAATTTTTATTAGAAATCTAGGGCTTACATTTCCACAACACAAGATCATGAAAATGCCTAAGAGGTGAGGATTTATGATTGTATCCCACAAAGGAAGTAGCAACCTCCGAACCTAAATCTAGGGAGCTTTGGCCAGAGCCAAGGCATGACCTAAATCTAAAGAGAAATTGGTATATGGTTTACCTCTATAAGAGAAGATAAACCAGACTATTGGACTTACAACCGCAGTGGCCACCAACTAACTCCATCTACAATTTTAAATACATGTAGGCAAGTCATATGCTTTTGCAAGATAGCTAGTTGTTGTTTTTTTTAGAAAGTGACTTAAGTCCTTAAACACACTCCTAAGATACTAGATCAAGGGCATGATTAATGACTTAAATTTAATGCAAATTTTGTTTATATTTTTTTAATTTTTGGACAATTCATTTGACACAAGCTATGGGATTCATATAACTAATGCATGAGAAATTAGTTATGGGCCAAAATCAGTAAGAAAGAGGTGTGCTTCCACCATGGCTCTCAAAGGTCAAGCAAAATTCTCTAGCAAAGGTGGAAGCCCTCCATAAGCAAGAGTGAAGTAAGATGCTTTTTATGCATGATGTGAGACATAGAACATCCAGCGAAGGGTTGCTAAATCTTTTATCTTGATTTATAACCTAGGCTTTAGGTGAGATTATGAGTTGTTAATTTTTTATTTTGAATTGATTAATTAGATAGAAAATTTATTTTCCTAAGAGCCTAAATCGCATCCAGGCCATTCATCAATCAATGAAGATACTAGGAAAAACATGCCATCTTAATGCACAAGCTAAACAAACATCAAGCAATTTTATAAAGCTAGTGTGAAAGAATAAGAGGCCTTCGTGGTCGGCTCCACGCACAAACCCAAAAAGAAATGGGTAGCTGATCTCTACCCTTTACAACCTGATTACAAATGAGTTAGTTACAATCAAAAAGTAATTCATGTTATGGGGGTCTTCATCCTTCATTTCTTCATTCTTCATTTCTTTCTTTCTTTCTTTCTTTTTCTTTCTTTCTTTCTTTCTTTTGGTTGGTTGGGATGTAGTTGCTCCAAGATATGGTGCATAAGACATAGTCTTATGACCAATGTTCATTCAAATCCCCATAACATTCATTCCAAATCTTAATTGCAAAATTACATGAAAATGGGAAAGTAAATCTAACTAAACCTACAAAATAAAGATTAGCTAAACATACCACACAATCCTAAGAAGAAATAAATTGGACTTTGCACCCACACATGGGTAACCAAGTCCACCTATCTAATTTGGATTATGGGGTATAAGCAACTGCACAAAAAAGCATATTTATTATTTTATTATAGCCTTAAGCACAATCCCCGGCAAAAGATAATGATTAGACTAAGATCATCCTATCATCCAGTCTATGCACATACACCCTAACATCCAGACTAAAACATTACATCACAAAATAAAATCAGGCATCAAACCATGCACCACCCTAACATAGAGCTATAAATGGTGACTTAGCCTAATGTGTGTTCCATTTAAGGTATGTGTCGCACGTCTTAGCTAGGCTTTAAGGATAGAATTTTCTAAGTGTGAAGGATTCAACTTAGAAGGTGGTTTCATTTAAGTGATTTAGTTAATTTGTTAATTTTATTTAATGATTTGATCTGGTTTGAATGAACCTACAATTATTACTAAGTGTTGTAACGAGAGGAAAAGAGAAGAGAATTTCTCTTTCCTCCCTACCATAAGTAACTTCTAAGGTAGATTCATTAGTGATTTTTCTTTAGTGAATGTTTTATTATGTGTTTTAATTAATCCTAAGTTTAGATTTTCTCTAAATAAACTTATTCAAAAAGAAAGGCATTTTAGGATTAATTAAAGTGATTTACTATCAAAAAACACACAACCCTTATTTCTTTCCAACATGTGTATCATGCATATGAATAAATCTTAAGCATATCTATACATTCAAATGCAAACTTTAGCACACCTTAATGATGAATGCAAAGAGATGTTGTTTAGGAAAATTTTTGATATTTCATGATGCATGATTTTGTTAAGTAGATAAGAGGGATTCTTTTATCCATTAATCAAATGCACATTTACATGTATGAAAGACATAAGTGAGTATGGCCATTATTTTCTACACCAAGGGTATAAGGTACAAGACCATCTTAGGCTACTTAAAGCCTCGTAACCGGGATGTCAAGACTAATATACCACTTTTCTTAAATACATGTGCATGTATAAAAGAAAATAAATGGATGAAGAATCATGCAAAAGATTTTTATTTGTTTGTTTGATTTTGGTTGTTTAATTTATGTGTGTAATGTGGGGATCCTTCTTAAGTCATAACATATGAGTGCATAGGAATAGATTTAAGCAAGTGTTATGTTCTTTTCAAATGAACTATACACTTTATAAATCCAATACAAACCCATGTTAAGAAAAGAGAAGAAAATCACATAACACATTTTAAACTATAACCACATGCAAGCTTATAAGTATTTATAAATAGCATACCTTCATTTATGATATTTGATTTATAGGTTTTGAAAATAATTTCTTATTTAGTAGTGATAATAGCCATTCATATTCTTACTTTAACCAAAACATGCAATTTGACATAAAGGAAACATTTCATTTATTTTCATTTTTTTAAAAGATATGAATGCTTGATTTTCATATGGCACACAACATTTAGCATGCTTGGAAAGAAATCAAGTGATGTAAGCATGTAACTTCATTCACCCTAAGTAATTCCTAACAACAATCTTATGAAATAAGATCATTTAATGAGAATCATCATTTCTTAAATAGATTGTTTTATTTTATTTTGAATTTGATTTAGGAAATGTAAAAAAGAGTTTGCTGGTTCTAACCCATTTCCCCATATGTGAATTGATTTAGTTTAATTATAGAACCATTTGTTGACCTCATTTTTGGATGAGGTTAATTTAGCAATTAGGAGATCCTAATCTCAAATATAATTTTCTTAATTCAATACTTAGGGCACTATGCTTAGTGACCTAGGGAATTCACCTTGGGTTGGATCTAACATATTTGGCTTAGGTAAGATCAAACTCAAGCATCCAATATGAATCAATTCAAACAAATGAACAATCAATTGATCATCAATCCAAGATGATTAAAATTCAAATTACATTTAATTTCAAAAATACCCTTGAATTGATTTTGAATTGGATCAAGCTTGAATCAATGCACTTGATTTGGACTCGAACTCCAACCCAAATTAAATGTATTCCAACATAAACTCAAAATGGGTAGCACACATTAGTCTAGGGCTATGTGGTGATGCCATAATCATAAAAAAATAAGATAAAAAGAGGAGAAAATGGGAAGAAGAAAAATACAAACTCTTCATTCCACCTCATCCCACAACACCTCTTCTTGATATCAAGCCAAATTCCACCTCTGGCTGCCTTCAAGTGAAGGCAAATTAGCAATCAAGAGGAAACTTCCAAGGGTTGGCCATGACTCTAGCCAACCAAGGGAAGAGAAGAAAAAGAGAAGAAGAAGAAGAAGAGAAGGTGGGGATCGGCCAAGAGTGGAAACCAAGCAAAGGATGTTCAACTCTTTTCCCAATTGATCCCAAAACACTCCCTAAAGCTAGAGAAGAAGTTTCAACTCCTCCTCGAATTGACCACCAAAAGGGTGGTGAATAGTGCAAAATCGAGCTCTAATGGTGAAATCCAAAGGAGGGATTTCATCCCAAATTGAAGGCACACAAGTTCTAGGGCTGATCCAAATTGAGCCCTTACTCAAATCATTTGGCAGGAAGCCCAAGAACCATCATCAGGCTAGAAGCTCGTCAAGGGGGAAAACCACATGGAAACAAGCCACCAAACTCCAGCCACAAGCTAATTGCATTGATCTAAAGCTAATTGAATCGACCTCACAATCGAAGATCATTGGAATCCAGGTTCTCCATTAACCTACCTTCATTTTCTCCTATGCTTTTCAATTTTGGAGCTTTTTGAAGGAAGTTGGATCTCCAAGTTGATCCAACCATATAGAATCATAGGATTTCCTTCAATGATCATGTAGCAATTGAAATTGTGTGATTTCCATGCCTAGATCAAAAGATATTAGCAAAACAAGATGGACAATTCTTGGCTCCTGCAGGAAATGAAGGAGATGAGCTCTCTCTCGTCATCTATGTATTTGGATCGATAAATCTAGGTAGACTGGATGATTTTTTCCATTTAGGAACTGCGATGATGACCGTCACCGATCGACGCAGGGATCATCTCATAACCGCTGGTGACCAGCGTGCCATACGTGACGCGTTAATACAGTGACACGCCGCATTTTTTTGCGTGGAACACTTAAATAATGGTTTAAAATAATTAAAAAATTATAGAAACTTTTAAAAATCATAGAAAAAAATATAAATAAAAAATACAAATGAGGGCTTTATGGATTCATCTTGATGAGAGGAATCCATGAAAATTAAAATCCCCAATTGTTATTGGGTATTTTAGCCTTAATTTGAGTTTATATGAAAAACATTAAACCCTAATTACTCTCAAATTAATAATACAATTAATTTGAAACTTTGGGGAAATGAAATTAAGCATGAAACACACCTTAGGTGAATTTTTCATGATTTAATTCACTGGATTTAATGGAAATTACAATTTCACATGCTTAATTAATACATTAATTAAATTAATTAATCTTTAATGAAATAATTAGGGAATTATAATCAAACAACCTTAAATCACACTAATGAACTTCAGTGAACATTAAAACATCACTTAAACTCAATTAAACCTAATAATCCTTAAATTGACCTAATTAGGCAAGTAAATGAATTAAATAATTCAATTAAATAACTAATTAATTAAATCATAATAAATCAATGAGTTAGCCAAAATTATGAATAAATTCATTGGAAAGGTATTTCAGTGAGGAATTTAGGAAAAATAAAACCTTTAACTGAATCGCATTGAATGAGGCTAAATTTTGGTTTTAATAAAATAATTAAAACCTTAATTACTCCATAATTACAAATCTAATCAACATAAAACTTTAGAAACATAAAATTAGCATGTAACCCAACTTGCCATAATTATCTCAAACCCATTTGATCAATAGATTTGGAATTCTTGATTTTCCAAATTTCTAAGTCCATGTAAATTAAATTATAATTAAGAAGAATCACTAATTCATTGAATCATCAAATAAATTGAACTAATCTGAAGGGGTAATTCATCAAAACTTCCTAAGTCAAAGAATTTAATCAAACTTAAAGATTAGTGAAATTAAAACCTTAAGTTAATTAAATATCAAATTTTAAGAAAATAAATACTTAATGAAATTCTAACATAATTTAACAACTTAAGCTAAATTGAATGAAATCAAACTTTAATCTAAACTCTTTAAATTAATGTGAACCAAATCAAATAAAACCCACATAGCTTAATTCCAAATGAAACAAATCAAATAAATTAAATCAAACAAATGAAATAACTCAAATCAAATCTAAAATTCAAAAGGAAAAGAATAAAAAAACCAATCCCAAAGATTAATTAAGATACTTAAGGATCTTAGTTAGACTTTTTTTTGGAAACTTCATTAGGAATTAGGATGTTGAATGGAAAGAGCTCCATCCAAAAATGGAATCATTCCATTCTTCATTCTTGAAAACCTAAACAACTTTAACAAAATAAAATGGAATAAAATGAAATTAAATCATTAAGTCATTTGAATTGAAACCACCCAAAGGTAAAAAATTAAACAAAATCAAATGTTGAATTAAAACTTGAACTAAAATGTCCTTGCAAAGACTTACCACACAAGCCCAACTTCTACACACACACTAGATTACTTAGGTCACGGACTCTAGATCTAGGTTAGATCGTTATGTGATTTTCTTTTAATCTCCTATGATATGTTGTGTTGTGCTTCACATGTCTGTGTGGTGTATTGCTTTAGATTGGATGCTTAGGCCTTTTTATTCATTAGACTGGATGTTAGGGTGTTCTTTCTAGATTTAACACTATTTTCTACAGGGGACTATGTTAAAGGGATCGCTGTAATAAATAAATCATAAAATTATTATTTGCTTGCAGGTGCTAAAATCACTTAACATAGTCCATAGGACAAGTGGGCTTGGTAAGCAACTAATGCTAAGCCCATATGTTTGAGAAATATAAACTACTTTGTGTGCTGTGTGTATTTCCTAACATCTATTTTGCAGGGCTTAAGATTTCTTTTTGACTTTTAAAATGTAAATTTGAGCTTAGAATTAGGTTAGGATCTATGGGGTCTAGGATTAGCATAAGCTGACCCTACCGAGATGGTGTAGTGGTCCCTGGGAGCGATGGATGTCCTGAAGAAGGAGACTTTCTAAAAGAAGACCCATAGATCTAAACTTGTAGTTCTAGGTGTTGTATAAGGAACTCGCCCATTTTTCTTTCTTCTGGGTCTACAGTAGCATCCATTTCTATTTTATTAATTTAATCTAGCTTGATTTATTTTAGGTGCGCAATAGAAACAACATGCTTTTTCTAGGTTTCTTTATGTGCTATGTTTGTGTTGTGATGAATGCTGGATGTAGGCTCATAGGATAAACTAAATTTTCTACCCAACTAAATCAATCGTAACATAAAAATAAATACAACTCATAATCTTCATATGAAAGCCTAGGTATTAAAGCAAGATAAAATATGTAACCTCTTAGTGGATGTTTTAACATCATGCATAAATCATCTTGTTTCACCCTTGTTAAGGAGGACTTCCATCTTTGCCAGAACTTGGGCATGACCTTTGAGAGCCTATGATGGAAGAACACCTTTTTCTATTCTGATTTGGCCAATAACCCTTTTCTAATTGCATGCATTAGGAATAAATTGCATTTCTATGACCTAAAATGAATCTTGAATCAAAAATCATAAAATCTAAAAAATATGCATTAGTTAGATGCATCCTCATGCCCTACATGATGCTAAGAATTAAGGAGTTAGTATAGGTTCATAGATTTCTTTCCTAAAAATGCAATAGCCCAACCATCTTGCATTCATGTGACTTGACTTCATGAATTTAAAATATGCTTAGGTGGTGTTAGCTGGTAGCCTTCTCCAAGCAGGTTGTAAGTCCAGAAGAGTCATGGATAGGCTAGTTCCCTCAAGTGAGGAGAATGACCAATGATTTCTAAGGATAGAATTAGGTCAAGCATCCAACATGTGTCAGAAGGACCAATAGACTAGGTTCTGAAGCATCCTTTTTAGGAATAAGTTCAACCCTAGGCATTTCTGCAGTATTGTGCTACTAGAATCTAAACTCTAGATTTCTAAAAAAAATGATAACTCAAAATATAAAATTAAATCCCAAATTTGAAGCTAATCATAGGATATGAAATGTCTACTGGTATCCCAAAGAGACATTTCCTACTTTTTCCCATTTGACTCTTGAAAATAACTCTCTCTAATTTGGACCTCTCCCAATTGAATTTCAAAAAATCAATCCTTTGAAAGCTACCTTGGCAGTCTTTAGGAATAACTACTTATTTTTTTAATCGAGAGTATTCTTAGGAAGAGACCCTTCCTAAGATGTAATTAACTATAGAGGCTTGCCTTTATAGGGAACCATGATCCCAGGATAAAATAAACCGTGTTCTACCTTTCCATGTAGTTAATGGGAAAATACTCACAAAAGTCCCATTAGCCTTAAGAGTCTTTTATTGAAATGATCGAATCCATTACAAGAGAGCATTTTTATCTTTCCAGATAATATGTTTATTCCTTAATGCCGTATTTCATTAACTAAATAAAATATTCTTAAACTCTATGTGCTGTCATTTCTTTCCTTTACTCCAGAGAAAACTCCAACACCATTAAGTTGATTTTATATTTTTTTAGGTTAAGGTGTAAATTAAAGTCCATTAATTACCCCTTACACTTTAACATAATTAACCTAACAATGCCAACATATGATATGCAACCACATGGAATTTAAATCAACAATGCACTAGGAAAGAAAGGGGCCTAATGAAATTGGCTCACAATTATTGATTAATTAAGCTAAAGGGTTTTAATTAAGTACTTTCATAACCTTCACACATGTGAGTTGGAAATGGTTTCCTTAAATTTACCTTAGGTTTTGAACACCTAAGGATACCTAGAAAGAGATTGATTAAGTTTAGATTAATTTTGAAATTTGATTAAGCTAATTAA
>JAKCPB010001947.1:0-106685 GCA_021442155.1 Cymbidium sinense | reverse complement strand
AAAGATTTTAGAATTTTATGAAATTAATTAAGGGGCTAATAGTGAATTAACCCTTAATTAAGGATGAATTAAGAAAGAAAATGGGGTTTAGGAAATATCTCAAGGAAAGTACCCCAAAATTATTCCCAAAACCTCACATTCACTTAATTAAAACTTAATTGACTCAATCAGAGGGGTTAAACCACTAACTATGCCCTTAATTAAGCTTAATTAGATTAAGGGAGTAATTAAGGAATGAATTAGAAATTCCCCTAATTAAGCCACCAATAAATCCCAAGAAAATTAGGGAATGGAGTCATCCCACTAATAATGCAGAAAAAGTTTGGGATTAATCAGTGGAGTAATTAAATGGTAATTAGCAAATTAACATCCCCAATAAAACCCAAATTCAGAGAAAAGAACTATTAAAAATTAATTAAAATCAATTTTAAAATATTCTATGTTCAATTATCTTTCATATGCAATTTTTTTTTCTACACTTAGAAATGAATTTTAGAAGATTTGGTAATTAATTGGAAATTATTTAATCCCTAATTATATTATTAATCCCATCGGTGCCACGTGTGCCGCTAACGCGGCATGCGCTTTACACACGGTGCAACGGGATTGGGTATTTAACCCATCAGATCATAGTAGTCGCATGCGGTGCTATGTGCTTTTTCCTCAGCCATCCAATAAAGGATCGGACGGCTGAGATTAAAGCCATGAATCTGAGGGAAAAATATGGATATTATGCATTTTAATCTCGGTCGTCCATCCAAAATGCACGGATGGACGACCAGAGATTCATCCCTGCCGCTATCTATGAGCAAGGAGATCCATCCATCTTTGCGGCCATGATCCTAGCTCAATTGAGTTTGGATTGGAATGAAACTCAACCCACACCATCAACATGCAACCTAGATCACATCTAACGGCTAAAATTCTATGGGATTAACATTCACTTCACAAAGCTCCAAAACATAGCTAGATTAAGCTCAAAAATGGCTAACCTCGCCAGAGGTGATCACCGATGCTTGATTCCCTTGGAGAAGCTTCGGTTGAGACGAAGCTTTGGTTTGAGTTCTGTTGAGTGGATGCTTTTATGGACCAACTCCCTTTGCCTTGAGCTCGGTCTTGATCAAGATGGCTCCTCCCTTGCCTTAAAACTTAGGAAAGAGATTGGGTGAGTTTGATTGGGGTCCCGAGGGAGTGTAAAGGAATTGCACCGGTTTTGAGTGTGGAGTGAATTTGGTTTTATGGAGCTCCCTTTTCACTCTATGAAAATCGAGAAGATGAAGTTTGATTTCACTCTAGAAGCTTGGGGAGGCGAGAACTTCTCCTCCTAGGTTCAATCAATTGAGGAATGTGTAGTTTGAATTGAATTAGGGGAGTATATCTCCCTTTGGCAATCTAACAAAACAAGAGCTTGCCATTTTTGATCAATTGCCTTGATTTAGTGGGTTTGTTAGGCTGTTAGATGAGTCATTGAATTTGATTTGGCTAGAGGAGTGGAATGGTGAACTCCCCATGTGCTCAAAACAAGTGGAGGCATGATTCCCATGTGGCCATTTCAAGGCATGTGGTCAGTTTGGCCATTGGGCTAGGTTTGAGCTAAACCCATTGAGTTGGGTGCACCACCCTCCCTAGTGTTCACTTGATCCAGTAAGAGGGTGCCAAGTTGTTATGGAGAGGATTTGACCAAATTCTAAATGGATTTGGTCAAAATTTACCCTGGCCTAGGGGTAAAATGATTATTTGACCTTGATTTCAATTTGGGTATGTTTGGTATGATGAGAAAATAGGTTTGGCCAAGTTTCATTGAATTTGGAGTTGGTTTGATGTGATTTGGCTCATGTTGACCCATTTAGGTCAAAATGGGTCAACTTGGGTCAAGTTGACCAAGTGGTCAAATTGGGTCAAACCATGGGTTGGGTCAAGTTCATATGATCATTTGAAATATTTTGGTAGATTTGGTTTGATTCAATTTGGTTCATATGATTTCATTTAGGTCAAATGGGTCAAGTTGACCATTTGGACCCATTTGACCTATTTGAGCTAGGTCATGGGTAGTTTTAGGTTTGGTTGGTCATATGAAAGCACTGGATCTAACCTTAATCAACTTTAATAATGGATTAAAACACTAATCCAAACCCTAATTATCCTTAATTACATAAGGAGGGTAATCAAGAAACACATTTGCAATTCCCTCAATTAAGCCTTAAATAAATCCCAAGAAAATTAGTGAGGTCATCCCTAAAACATACCCAAGAAGTTTGGGAATAATCAGAGAATTAATTAAGAAGTAATTAGCAAAATGAGATTTCCATTAAAACCCAAAATCTAAGAAAAGGATAATTCAAAATTCATTGAAATTATTTTTAAAATATTCTAGGTTGAATTATCTTTCAATAAAATTTTACCTCATATTTTTTTGAATTTTATTGAAGGAGATATGAATTTTTGAACATCAAAAGATTAATTAACATTAATTAAATCCCTTAACTAGTCCCTTACCTCACAACGTGACATGGGGCGGGCGTCGCACATCGCCGCGGAGCTACCCACTTAAGTGTCACATCCGGATGGCATGGCACGCTTTGATCCCTATCGTTCGATCAAGGATCGAATGACCAGGGATCATCCCGTGGTTTCAAGAGGGATAAAATATTTCTAAAATGTGGGATTAATCTTGGCCGTCCATCCAAAATGCGCAGATGGATGGTAAGATCTCCCTAGTTCTTCCCTTAGGCTCAACAGACCGTCCATGATCTAAGGGAAGATCCAAGCTCTGTTGAGTTTGGATTAGAATGAGATTGTTCCCACACCATCTAAAGCTAATGAGAAGCCTATCCAAGGGTGGATTTCTCATGACATGAAAATTTCTTTCACAAAAGACCAACACCGCCTAAGCTAAGTGGTCAAAAAATTCCATACCTCATTGGAGATCACCAATGATGCGCTCGAGCTCGATGAGGTAGGCCTAGTGGAGAAGCCCTGTTGAAAGTTTCAAGGCTTGGGGTTGAGTGGATCTCCCTATGGACCAACACCACTTCACCTTTTGCTTTGATCCATTGAGACTCTCCTTGCTTTGGGAACTCAATGGGAGCTTGGGTGCACTCGAATTGATCCTCTGAGGAGTGTGCAAGAGGAATTGGAATGGATTTGAGTATAGAGAAAGTTGAGGATTGAAGTGAGCTCCCCTACTTTTCAATGTGGAAAATTGAGAAATGCACTTATCAAATCTCTCTTAGAAAGCTTAGGATGGCTCTCTAATCTTTCCTAACACTCACTAGGCTTCAATCGAATGTGGGAATGATCACTTCAAATTGAATTAGGGGGAGTATATCTCCCCCTATGGCAATCGGACGATCGACACTTAGCTTACTTTTGATCCAATTGACCACATTGGAGGGGTTTTTTGATCTATTTAGAGTTGGCACATGGTCGGTTTGAGGTTTGAGTGGATTGACAACCTCCCATGTGCATCAAATTGAGTGGAAGGAGGATTTTGAATTGGCCAAATTGAGCAAGGGGTGGGTTTGGCCTTGGGTCCATTTTGACCCAAACTCATTGGGTTGGGTGCACCACCTCTATTGGGTCCACAGCTATTAGGAAGGCATCAAGTTGATGAAGAGGGCATGACCAATTAACCCATGGATTAGCCAAAATTTGTTCTATAGCCTAAGGGTAGAATGGTCATTTTATTTATTTTCAATTTGGATATGTTGGGTATGTGGAGAAACTAGGTTTGGCCAAGTTTCATGAGATTTGGAATTCATTTGATAATCATGTTGACCCATTTAGGTCAAAATGGGTCAACTGGGTCAAGTTGACCAATAAGTCAAATTGGGTCAAACCAAGGGTTGGGTCAAGTTCATATGACCATTTGAAATATTTTGGTGGCTTTGTTTGATTCAATTTGGAATAGTTTTAAATTTGGGTCATATGACTTCATTTAGGTCAAATGGGTCAAGTTGACCTATTTGACCCATTTTACCTATAGATGGGTAGGTTTAGTTTGGTTAGTGAGTGGAGGTATCTTTGTTTCCAAATCAATTTGGGTTAAGTTTGAATTTGGCTCAACATGGCCCCTTTAGGTCAAGTTGGCCCAAGTCACTAGGTTAGGTCTAGTTGGCCAATTGATGCTTTGGTCAAGTTCCACAAGTGATTTGGAATGAACTTGACCCATTGGTTTCAATCAATTTGGCTTAGATCAAGTTTCACACACGCTTGACTTTTAGGTCAAGTTGGGTCAACTTGGGTCAAGTGCCAATTGGGCTAGGTTAGGCTCAAATGTTGACTTAGTCAAGTTCAAACATAGGTCATGAATGAACTTAGATCAATGGTTTCAATCAATTTGCCTATGGTGAAATTTGGCTATGTTAGGTTTCATTTTGGGCTAAGTGTTGACTTGGTCAACCTATCGGTTTGACTTGGCTTGACCCAATTTGATTGATTGATCATACCATGATGATTATTGATCATAATTAGAGGTATAGGTGAGTTTGGTTCAATCCAATTTGGTTAGGATTAGAATTTAGCTCATAAGGGTACTTTAAGTCACTTTGGGTCAAGTGAGCCTAAGTGGGTCAAATGGCTTGGTCAAAGCTTGATTTGAGTTTGATTGAACTTGTATATGGACTTATGATTGAAATATAAATCCATTTGCAAGTGGTTTGAAGTCAAATGGGTTTTGATCCATTTGACAATTTCATATTCAAAGGATGAACATGAAAGGATTTGGGGTTTGATTTTTAAATTGGATTTTGATTTAGTGATTGGAGTTTGTATTTATATTTGGATTCATGATTGGGTTGATTGAATCATGAAGAGAAATCTATAGTTTGGCTTGATTTGAAGTTGATTTGGCTAAGTTCAAGATTTTGACTTGAAAAGCTTAGGTTGAATTTTGAGTGAATTTGAGTTTGATTTTGGAATAGGTTTTGATTATTTGAATTTATATTTAATTTATATATGTGAATATAAATGAGAATATAAATTGATCATGAGAAAATTTCAAGGATTTGAAGTGATTTGATCATGACTTAGGCTAAGTCCATTAAGAGGGATTTAAAGGACTTAGGAAAATTTGAATTTTTTTTTTGAATTTGGTTTGATTGATTTATATTTATATTTCATTTATATATGTGAATATAAATGAGAATATAAATGAATTATGAGAAAATCCCATGAATTTGAATTGATTTGATCATAATTTAGGTTAATTCCATTAATGGAAAATTAAGGACTTAAGAAAGATTTTAGATTTGGAATTTAATATGAGAATTTGATTTGATCGATTTGTATTTATATTTCATTTATATATGTGAATATAAATGAGAATATAAATGAGTGAGAAAATCCCATGAATTTGAATTGATTTGATCATGATTTAGTTAAGCTTAAGGGAAAACTTAAAGGGCTTAGAAAAATTTCATGAATTGATTTTGAATTTTGAGTTTAGTTTGATTGATTTGAATTTATATTTCAGTTATATATGTGATTATAAAATGAGAATATAAATGAATTATAAGAAAATCTCATGAGTTTGAATTGGTTTAGATCATGATTTAGGTGTCCTTAAAGAAAAATTTAGGGACTTAGGAAATTTTTGGATTTAGGAATTTTCATTCATGGGTTTCAATCATGGATTTCAATTATGAATTTCAATCACATGGAGTTTATTTGAGTTTGGAGAAAATCAATTAGAATTGATTTGGAGTCTGACTTGAAGGAAGGAAAGTGAGGAATGGTTCAAGCTAAGGGTAGGCAAGTTTTCCTAACATCCCCAAGGCATGGCCTATTCCTATGGCTACCTCTTCTAAGTCTCTAGACTAGGTTGAGTGTCCACCTAATCACTAGATGAACTCTTAAAGTCTAAGAGAAGTCTTATGCCTAAGATGGAGGGCTTGCGACCTCATTCTAAAAATGAGGTCAACACCTGCCATTAATGCTTCATACTCTGCTCCATTATTAGCTCTTGGCTTGATCAACCCATATGAATGTCTCATTATCCCTCCTTCTGGTGTTATAAAGATGATATCGATTCCTGCTCTTGCCCTTGGGAAATTTAGAGGTTGGACTTGTTTAATCGATGAGGCTCCATCAAAGTACATTTCACAAATTTATGATTTTTCTCTTTCATGAATGAGCATAATTTGCTCATCAAGAAAA
This sequence comes from Cymbidium sinense, assembly GCA_021442155.1. Lineage (NCBI taxonomy): Eukaryota > Viridiplantae > Streptophyta > Magnoliopsida > Asparagales > Orchidaceae > Cymbidium > Cymbidium sinense. The sequence continues at coordinate 100,529 of JAKCPB010001947.1, read as the reverse complement.
TCATCATTAAGAGAAGAGTCCACAAGGATGCTATGTGCAATAAGAAAATTTGCTAAGACTTGTCCCTTCACTGCTTTCTGTGGAATGTATATGATATCAAATTATAAAATAAATATTGCTCATCTTGCCAAGCGACCTGTCAATGCTAGTCTTGTCATCAAGTACTTTAGTGGATCGATCCTTGAGATGAGGATAATCTTGTGAGATAATACATAATGATGGAGCTTTTGGATTGCAAATTAATGCAAACAATGCTTCTCTATTGGAGAGTATCTCATTTATGCTCCTATCAATCTTCGACTGATATAATAAAGAGCATTCTCTTTTTTTCTTCATTATGTTGTTCCTATAATGCTCCAATGGACACTTCTAATGCAGCTGTGTATAGAATGTGGGGCTTCCAGGAATAGGTGTTGCAAGGATTGGTGGATTTAACATGTAGCTTTTAATACTATTGAAGGCTTCTTAGCACTTCTTGTCCCATTTGAATGGAGCATCCTTCTTTATCAACTTTGCAAATGGTTGACAGCATCCTGATAGGTTTGATATAAATCGATGGATGAATGCAAGCTGTCTTTGTAAAGAAGGGAGCTGACGCAAACTCTTCAGTGGAGACATCTCCATAATTACCTTGATTTTAGTAGGATCCATTTCATTTCCTCTATGATGTACAATATACCTAAGGAATTTTTTGGAGGATACCTCGAATGCACATTTTAGAGGATTCATCTTGAGAGCATATTTTTTTATTCTCTCCAATATAATTCTCAAGTCTTCAAAGTGATTTTCACGATTTAAGCTCTTCACCAGCAAATCATCAATATAACATTTCACCTTATGGTGAATCAACTCATCAAAAATACACATCATTGCTCGTTGGTATGGAGCTCTAGCATTCTTCGATCTGAAGGGCATGATTGTGTTGCAATATATACCAATTGACATCCTAAATGATGTGTGCTTCTCATCTTCAGGAGCCATCTTGATTTGATTGTATCCCAATGATCCATCCATGAATGAGAACATGTCATAGTTGGAAGTATTATCCACTAGTAGTTCCGATATTGGAAGCAGAAAGTCATCTTTTGGCACGCCTATTTAGATCCCGAAAGTCAATGCGCATAGGATTTGGCCATTCTTCTTCCTAATTGGGATAATATTGGCTATCCAATCGATATTTCTTCTCCTGATGATGCCTCGCTGATGAGCTTCTTAGTTTCTGCAATTACCTATTTTTCAATCTCCAATCTCATTCGCCTAGGGGCTTGTTTACTAGGCATCGCATCTAGCTTAAAGGCAAGTTTATGAACTGCTACATCAGGGGATAAGATTGGCATTTCAAAATATGTCCAAAAAGCAATTTCACAAAGTAGCATTTTTAGCTTTTCTCATCGTAGAAGGGCGATGAAAGTTGGACGAGGATCATCCTCAGCCCTGTGTTGATTTCTTTAAGTTTGTCCATAGTTGTTATTTTGTCCACCATCTTCGAAGTTCTTTAGCTCGGCATTCTACATCTTCATCATTTGTAAGAAGAATTTCATGGAGATCATCTTCTTCATCACTATTAGTTTTGATCTCAGCTTCTATTATATTATAACAAACTTTACTTTGATGAGATTTGTGGATGAACCTAAGACTTTTAGTGATAAACTTATCACTTCTTTGTGATGCTTGAGGACTTCTTTGGCCCCACATCCTGTTAAAGATTTGAGTTTTATTTTTAGTGGTTCTAATATGAATTCCAAGCTAGTGCATCATTCTTCATAATTTCTGTGGATAGTATATTTGTATTCTTGTTGGCACTATCCCATCAGCATCTTCATGTTGAGTGGGCTGATCAAAATTGTGAGGCTGAGACTCTTCAGATTTGTAAAGTAGAGTTCCTATTCTAGCACTCTCACTCAATGGTGGCACATAAAATATTATCAACTCTTTAATGTTATGAACCTCCAGTGGAGTGATTTCTTTGAAGTACTATTGAGGGATTGGTATAATTTTGAAGTAATCCTCTGACACTGCCAAATGAGCTATCCTTCTTGATGCGACCTTATGAACTCTATTTCCATAAGTAGATTCAAAATCATATTCTGAATTGAAATCACTTATTTCATATTTTGTCTTCATTGAAAGATTATAAGTTCTCTTGGCTTTGATAGAAATATCTTCCTCTTCTTGTCTGTTTCTTCCCAAATGAGGAACTAATTTTCTTGATTCAAGTGTAGAATAAAGTGCTTTAGGTGGAGTCGGCATTGCCTTCTTTCTTCCTTTTGCTTTTCACCTTATGAAGTTACTTTTAGTTCTCAAGTGGATGCTACCGCTTTAAGAGGCTCTGTGGCTTAGGCTCTTTAGGGATGAAAGATTTTGCATCTTCATAAATCTTTGCTTCATGGATGGAGAATGGTTGTAGGTTGCTAGAAATTGAACTCTTCTCCTCTTTAGATACTTCATACATGATAGTTGATGGGACCATGGCATCGATGCCATGGCGCCCAAGAGAGCTCTAAATGATGTATCTGCATCGATTACATGAAACTTGTCTTCTATATATAAATCCTGAAACTTGAGTGAGAGAATATAGGAACCCAGGATTTTCTATCCTTCCTCATTGAAACCAAGAACAATCAACTTATCTCTCCCAAGATGTTGGATATCAAGTGATAATCCACTTAATGCTTTTAGACTCATAAGATTAATAGAAGAACCTAGATCAATCAGTATTTGGCTGATTAGAATGCCATCACTCTGGTAACATATAAAGGATGGTTATGATATTGTTCCCAACATAAGATCTTCAAAAATATGATTACTTGGGAGATCTTGAGTTTGCAATGATTTAGTCATACATTTTTCTGCAAAGTAAGCTTTATAACTCTCTGAATATTGGAGGGACTGTATCAAAATTTCTTGGAGGTCTTTTGACATTAAGAGAGTCTCATACACACTCAACAGGATCTTTCGTGTGATAGAATATTATAATCTATATTTTCTCTTGATTTAGGCTTTATTCTATGATTTTTGGGAATGATATCATTGACTTTGATTTGTTTGCTTTTATCTTTATTTGCATTTCCCCTCTTTAATGAAGGTGGTAAGACTTTACCACTTCTCGACTAAACTTGAATTACCTTTATCTTACTAAGATTCCTCTGAAGAAGTTGTTTCTTCGTTCACTTCTCGAGGATTGACCAAAGGCTAGACTCATTTTTCAACTTCATACATTTCATATGTGATGATATCAATGAATCTGACTCTTCTCCATCGAAAAAATATAGATCTTCATCTAAACTGTTATCTTTTTGTTGTGTCATTAAACAAAATTCAAATATTAACTCCTTAGGCTCTTCTTATTTTTCAGATAAGAATTTTGATGGGTTGGTCGAGTCTGTCTGACTACCCTTATCATTTTGAAGTAACTGATGCTAAAGAACATCTGATATCACATAAATGATTCAACATGTCTCTACTGGACAATATTCACCATTATCTTCTTCATCTGATTCAACAATATGATGTTTAAGCATAAAGTATGCAAGCCTAAATGGTTGTCTTGTCAGCTGGTGATACTCCTTCAAATTGTAAATAATCGTTTTAGTTGTAGTTCTCTTCTTGCTCTTCTTTTTTTTTAGTTGGCTTCTTTGATTTATGAGGCCTACATTTAGTAGACTACTTGTCATGTTGTGATGAAGTAGCCTTATCAAAATGCCACTGAGAAGCCCAAATACTTGGTTTAAGCATCTATTTTAAGTCCAATATAGGTTCAAGTGGTGATTTCCACTTAATACTAAGGACATCTTAGTTTCATTTTTCACGCCTTCTTAGAGACTATTATTTCTCATTCTTCAATCTAAATTGATTTTTCTTTTTTTGTTATCTTTAATGGATGATACAGAAGAGGATGAAATCATCCTTGTAGACTCTCTTTTCAGGTTGACTAAAACACTATCAAATTATGTAAATTCATCCGGTCGATACTTCTTTTCTAGCTAATCTTTGAAGACATAAGAATCTTCAATAAAATGGCTAATCATCCAATGATAGGGATGATAATTTGGATTATTGACTTGATCAGCTTCTTTAGGCCTTTTAATTTATGGTAATTGTAGACCAACTTTGACTACTTGTCAAAATAATTTAGCCACACTGTCCCTTCTAAAGGAATATTTTTTGTTCATCTTTTCTTTAAGAGATGGCCGCATTCGCGCATCATCTCGTGTTGCTTGTTTTGGACGCTCTCCACCACTTGGAAAAGTCGAGGTTTATCATTGCCTCCCAATGCTAATTTTGGTGGATTATAATGGACAAGCTTCCCCTTATCGCCATTGTACATTGGCTATTTTTTCTTTATCCACATTATATATTGCATGCTTTTCACCATTTGAGCTATAGGAAGCGGAATGAGTTTCATTTCTTCTTGAGTCTCAAGGTTTGTCTCTCTTTGATTTATTTGTATAAATTTCACTTAGCAATCAGCTTTTAAATTATACCCATCAAGCATGTCTTGGAATGTTATAATTAACACCAATGACTTATGAATTTTATCACTAACTCATATTTTCTCTTTTTCAGCAATGCAAGGTCAGTGATTGTTATTTTCTCTGTTGCACTGTCGAACCTCATTACAAATATTATCTCTAACTCAGCAAAAGTTTTAACCAAATCATTCGACAATTCTACATACCACCCGAAAGCAACTGAGGTCAGGCTGCTGACAAATTGACAGAAAAGTAGTGCATCATTCTCTCTTATGTTACCACAAGTACCCTTAAATTGGGCTAGATGTTGCTTTGGGTTACCAAGCCCACTTAAAGTATTAAATTTCAGCACTTAGTAACTTTTCAGGTACGACACTTGATCATATTCACCGGTAAGTAACCCTTACTCACCAACTTTTCATCTTGCTTTGAAGCTATAATTGCCTTTATCTTTTAATTAATTATTATTTTAGTATTATTACATTACATTGTGTTAGCCATATTTTGAATTATCAAGAGGTAGTTGGTTAACTTCATTCCTCGCTAAGGTGCAATGATTAAAGAACCTGAGGTACTAGAGTGACTAGTGGTATAGAAGTTATATTATTAGCTACTTATTAATTAGCAGACAAAATAGGTGCTACATTTGACGTGATATTTTTTTGCAACATATCCATAATGATATTCATTTGTATGATCGTGTCATTCATCTTGGTACCAAGCTGTGCAATTTCCTTATCTTTGACTTCCATTTGGCATCGCATTTGTCTTTTCTCTCTAGCTAGTGCCTCCCGAAGTGCTTTTCTTGCATATTCTTGATGAACCAGCATTTATATATAGATGTCAGAGGATTTGTTTGGGAAGCAATAAGCCCCTTTGACATCTCTTCATCTACAAAGAATTCTCGATGTGAAAGAGATAGAGGGTGGATCATTGAATAGGGAAAAGAATGGATCCGCAGGGTCCCAAATGAATTGGCTTTGTCAAAAAAAGCCTTGTTCTTTGGAAGATCTATCGGTCTGCATTGCATGGTTCCACTCAAGAACTCAATCATTCTTTGAAGCTCATCCTCTTTATTATAAATGATCCATTTGCCCTCGAAATGACCCACCCAATAGGGAAATCCCAATTCTGGCCTTTTGATATAATCAAATAGATTTCCAAGGATGCCATATTCTAGGAGCCCAAACTATGTGATTGAATAAATCCTCCTCTATCATGGATCGAGGTCCCTTCCCTTCTTCAAACTGATTCATATTTTCATATAGAAATCATTAATGATAGAACAAGATCCATTTTGCATCATATCTAACCGATTCCTTGGTTCCATGTCACCGATTATTATCAAACGCAATATTTTTTGTTTATGAGGATCCCACTAGAGCCAATGCCTTCTACTTCTAATAGTAATAGTATAGGCCATGAACTAGATCAATCATGCTCAATGAATCCATAAGAAGTGATCTAATTATTTTCATTGCCCGGATGAAGACCAAAGATCTTGAGCGAATCCGTAAAACTCAAAAGATAAAGAAGTATTGTGAATTTCTTTATGCTGCTTCCAAGTTCAAAGTACCATTTGTACAAATAAGAATCCTACCTTACATGATTTCTTCTTCATATAGATAGATATAGGATCAATGGGAAAATTACTTAGAAGCATTTTGTAACAACCTTTCTTATCTGAAAGGATCCCATGATCCCGAAATGATCTTGTCAGGGTTCAAAAATCCTAAGTTTTTCTATGAAGAGCTGATCTAATTGTATTAGTTTCTATAATGGATTTTTTTTGTGTATTACTAATTGATTGGGCCTCATTGATATGTGCTACAAACACTTTTTGACCTTGATTTGGATATGGATTCATTCAAGTTCATGCCATGGTTTCATGCTTTTCACTTAACTTGACTTGGATTTATTTTGATTTAATTTAAATTTCATGGGTTTATGGGATTTTAGCTTAAATAAGGTAATTAGGTTTAATTCTCCAAATTAAACCTAAGCCAAATTCTGATTTCAAGTGGTGTATGTTTTCATTTAAGTTTGAGATTTGGGTGAATCTACCTAAACCCATCAAGTTAAATCAAACACTAGGAAGGATGCATTAGTCACTAGGTGTAGTGTCCTGAGTATCTAATTAAGAGGCTTCTAATCTAAGATTAGATGTCCTAATTACTAGTTTAGGGATGACGTTAATCTAATCCAAAAATGAGGTCAATAAATTGACCCCCAATATGTGTAGTGGACTCACCATAGTACACAACACATATTGGCATTGACAAAACTAGTCAACACTATAAGCATAAGCTCGAAGGAGTTCAAATTTGATTTTAAAATTTATATTTTTCATATAGATTTGGGTTTTGGATTTGATTTTGAAATATTGGCATAAACATGCCTAAATTTTTTTTAATTTGTAATGAATTATTTTTAGGAACTTAAATTCACTAAGTTCAAGAAGAACAGATGTCAGGGAGTAGACTTAAAGAAGGGTCTAATCCTAACATAACCATTTTAGCTAGAGAAGATGCCTTCAAGGGACTTACAACTATCTGAGAATAGTAGTTGTAGAAGATTGTAATATGGACACTTACTCCTGATCTGAACTATATCAAATTTTAACCAAGGAAAGATACCATTAGGGGATTTTATCTAGCAATCTAGTAGGAAGGAGTCTTTGAAGACTTGATTCCAATCTAAAGAGCTAAGCTGGGGAGAATGGAATTTAATAGATTAATCCTAAACCTCAATATAATCGCTTGGTACATGGAGTTACTTCGGTCTAAATAGTCCATAAGAATGGGGCCTTCAATGGCTTATTTATACTCATTTTTTTTTTGCATTAGAAAAGGTGTTGAAAGGACTTGAATCCTATTCTAATGAAGTTCAGTTAACAAGAAGGGGCCTTCAATGGCTTAATACCAACATGGGTAGCTTGAAAAGGAAAGGGGTCTTAATGACTTTATCCTAACCTTCTAAGGATTCCTACTAAGGGACTTACTCTTTTAGGATTAGATATTAATAGCTTAATTCTTTCTTGAGTAATTATAATAAGGAAGAGGGTCTTAATGACTTATTCTTAATCTAAATGCTTTGATAAGAAAGGTCTCTGATAACTTTATCTTAGCTTGCCATGTGAGAGGATGCCTACTGAGGGGCTTACTCCTATTTGATTAGCTACTAAGATATGGCCTTCAATGGATTAATATAACTTAGATATCTAAAGAGAAGGAAAGGGGTCTTGTTGACTTAATCCCATCCATAAATTTTGGTTAATAAAGGTCATCATGACTTATTCTAATTTAGCCTATATGACAAGGAAAGGGGTCATGGTGACTTTATCCTAACCCATCTGAAAGGATGCCTTCTCTGAGACTTACACCTATATTATTAGCTATAAGGTGAGGCTTTCAATGGCTTAATCTAACTATGATAGCTAAATGAGAGGAAATGGGTCTTCATGAATTAATCCAATCCTCACATTCTGGATAATAGTAAAGGGGTCTTCATGACTTGTTCCTAACCTAAATAACTTAGATAACATGGAAAGGGGTAATGGTGACTTTATTCTAACCTTATCATCTAAAAGAATGTGTTCTTTAGGACTTACACCTATATGGTTAGCTATCAATGACTTAATCCAAATTAGATAGATAAAGATGAGGAAAGGGGTCTTGGTGACTTAATCCAATCCTCAAATTTTGGCTAATAGGAAAAGGGTCTTCATGACTTTATCCTAACCTATGTCTATTTGATAGGAAAGGGGTCTTAATAACTTAATCTTATCATGTGAATAATAGGAATGGTGACATGCATGGCTTGCTTTAAACCTACAGGAAGTTATAAGAAGGGTGTCATAAATGGTCTTACTCAAAACATATAGAAAGAAAGAGTTATGCCATAAAAAGCTTACTTTAAGCTTATGAGAATGGTGCACAAAGGCTTATCCTAAACTCATAGGGAAGACATGAGAAAGGTGTCACAGATGGCTTACTCCCAACTCAAGATATTTATAAGAAAGATGTCATAAAGAGATTACATTTCTAATCTTCAAGTCTTACATGAGGAAAAGGAGCCTTAGTGACTTAATTTCTAATCCTCAAGTCTTTTGACTAATAAGCAAGAGTCATATATAATTAATCTTAACATGATTAGTCTAATTAGTGAGAGATGTCTGAAAGGTTTGCTTCCATTTCATAAGTTTGATGAGGAAGGTTTCATAGAGTTGAAGTATATTTTTGAAGAATGATTTGGGTACATTTTGGACCTAATGTTTAATATGTCAATGACATAAGCATAGAATTTCATTTTTTTTTTCTATCTTCTTATTATTTTATCTCAAAGTTACATATGGTCATGTTATATGTCTAATCCACTTTAGGAAAGACAACATATGATATTAACCTAAGAATTTTACCTTTTGAGCTTGCATGTGACTTTCTAGTTCTTAGGTAGTAAAAACCAAAGTCAAACAATGCCTCATAAATGAATTTTTTATTGGTATGAATATGTAACCTTTATGGTATGTTCTTTATTTTCTTTATTGACTAAAGTTGATCAGGCTACAATTGATATGTATTTCATTTTTTTTATTCACATGAACCTACAGCTTATAAGGCCTTCTCTTAGATTCAATAAAGATCAAGAGATTCCTTTAAATCTTTCAAAAGTGAAAGAGAATCAAGGTAAGAAAACTCTTAAATTCTCCCAAAGATATATTTTTCTATTCTTTTGCCCCAAATCAATAAAGGATTTGATAGATTTAAATTATTAAACAAATTAATATTCTCTTGATAATTTTGAAATAAAATTTTCAAAGTTAAATTGTTATTCTTTAAAGGTTTTATTGAATGATATTTCATAAATGGCTTTAAATTTTTTTTATTTGTTTATTTATTTTTCCGTCAAAATTCCACTACAAGTTTCTAAAATTACCTCAAAGGTATGTTTTAAATTCATTCATTTTTTAGCAAGATTTTCAATATAACACTTCACTTGATCAAAAGTGAGGTTATCAAAAATCTTGATCATGACCTATAATAAATTGTCCTAATATTTTGAGAGTGAACGATACAACCACATAACAAAATATCTTGTAAGGATTTTGAATGTTGTATGTTTTCAATTTTCTTTTCTAGAATTATCTTGATTTGACAATATTCAGATAAGTTGTCCTTAATGAGGATAATCTTTTGCATGAAAGCTTTTCAGTTTTGAAATAAAGTATGGTTCCCATCTTCAAGATAAAGATTTGTCCTAATATCAAGATTTAACACATACAAATTTGATCTTTTCTTTCTCTCTTCTTTCTTTCTTTTATTTTTATTTTTTTATTGTGATGATGTTTGCCAATCCAAGAAGAATGTTTTCTTCTCATGTAAGGCTATCATTGACTAGATTTTAGTCTTGAAACATCTTGCTTTTCTTTTGAAGTTTAACCGTACACTTCGAGGGACTTAGTTTATTGAAATGGCATCAAGTCTAAGCTTATAAATAGCTATATCTAGAGAATATTTTATTTCAGATAAAGTAATCATTAAACTCTTAGAATAGCTTGATTAAGTCATCAATATCTGACTCATCAAAGAGTTAGATTATTTATATTAGTTTTAGACCAACTTTTACTTCTAAATTTATTTTCCTTAGCTTGTCAATCGTAGATTTAAGCTTCTCTCCAAATTCTAAGGGTGCATCCTAAACTTGAAGAATATATAAGTCTTCAGACACATCTAAAAAATATTCATTTAATATGTTTGAGTTCCTTTGAAGAGAAAGTCAGGACCCTGGCTATTTAACAATTCTCATCTTACAATGGCTCAATAGTACTAAATCTCAAGACAACTTTTGTTTTTTATTTATTGAATGCTTCATAGCTTTTCTTGCTTCTGGATATTATCTATAGGCCAGTTACAAGTGGATCAAATTATACTCATTTGAAATTTTATTAGACAAAGGATAAGGATCCTTGGAAAAGAAAATCCATTGTCTCTTTGACCTTCCATGTGAGGGCATCCAACATCCCAAAGGTCATGATGATAAAATATCAGACATCTGATTTTTTTTAAGCAAGGGGGTAATTCTTGACTTCTAACCCTATAACTTTATTTTGATGTAGAGGAGTTTAAATTTAAAATAGCCACATACTCAAAAATATTAGGCTTCATCCTTTTGCTCTTGGATATAGTCCTTCCATCTCTTTTATTTTCTTTCTTTCTTTCTTCTGTCAAAATTTCAACTCCTTGTAAAACATTACATTTGATATTTTTCTTAGATACAACATTTTCTAGGACATTGGATGCATTCAACTCTTTGTTTGAATATAACATTTGATACCACATTTTACACTCAATTGTTATCTTATTTTGAGTAATCACATCAATTAGTAGGACATTTTTTAACTCTTTGAATGAATGAAAGATTTGATAACACACTAAACAAATTTTAAACTTTTATATATTTTTTTCTTTTTATGCCTCAAATTTTAGATTTAATAATTGTCATTTAGGACTGACAAAATGACATTTCTAAATACTCTACACTCATGAATAAATAATGGATATAAACATTCTTTCACAATAATTATTATTTTTCTTCTTTTCTTTCATTTCATTTTTTTATTTGGCTTGGATAGACCATCTAAGAGCTTTAAAGATGTTTCAAATTCTTAAGATTCTTCTTCTATGTTTGAATTATTATCCTCAATCAACAATATGATTGTGAAGTTTAAGTTTTCAAGGTAAGTCTCCAAGACTAAACTTTTATTGAGTCTTTTATCTTCTTGATTGAATCTACATGACACCATCTCATCAGAATTAGATTAGAATTGGGCCTTTATATATTCACTTTTATGTCTTTTTATGACTGATGTTGACCAATGCACTTGGATCGACAAACATTATGGATATTTTCTTTTTGAATTTTTCATATTGACTAAGATGTTGATGAGTTCTTAGTAGTACATCTTCATCATAGAAGATAATCTTAGAAGCTTCTTTAGTGGAATGCCACATAAGAAGTCGCTTATAATTGAAGATGGAAAATTATAAAATTATGTAATACCTTGATTAATGGTCATTTTCATTTTCATTCATTTCATTTCATTTTCATTGTACTTTTTTTATAGAGCATTATAATGCTCCATTTTGTAAGAAACTTCTCTAAGAAGGGCAAAGACACCTCAATTAAAATTTTAAGATGAGTGGAATTTTATTGTTTCCTCCTGTTTATGAATTAATAAGGTAATTTCTTAATGGTTCAAAATGAGTAATTTTCCTTTTCTTTTTAGTGTTATTTGAGGTAGTTTGACTCTACCATTTTAAGTTTAATGTTAATAATTTTCCTTTAATATGAAAGGTGGGAGGGTTGGTCGAACTCTATCCTCAATAGGTCAATAGGCCTTATGATGTCACCCCAACTCTCAGGGGTCAAGAGGCAATCGTGTAGTACACTAGGAGGCTAATGTAACACTACACCATGTGTTTGGCATTGATGACAATGATGTGCAATTTTCATGCAGACATTTAACATTGATGGTCAATAATATCTATGTATTTTAATTTTCAATTTCATTTCAGGTTTGGATTGGTGAACACCACATAATCTAGAATGTACTTTAATCATGATCTTAAGGGCTCCATATTTTTCTTAACAGTGTAGCCTCATTTGATCGAATGATCTATAACACAACACATTATTAATTAATGCATAGGACTAGGCATGTTTCATTATTTTATTTTCTAGTGACTTGTCTTCATGAAGCCTTTCCTTACTCATGTAGTCAATGAATGGTCTGCCTCATACACTTCTTGACTTTTGGCAAGAGTGGCTATCCTTTGCATTTATATACTTTCTATTCAAGTAATCTAAATCTATATGAGATAGAATGTTTTGATTGTGGACCTCATAGAAAAAAAGATTCTTTTCTGGACATGTAATTTCTTTGGAAAATGATAAGAGTACCTCATCTTTCCTTTATCCGTGTCATGAAAATCACTATAATCTATGCCTTCCTTGGGATAAAAAAATTTTAATTTTTTTCTTTTGATGATGTTGTATCATCAAAATATAATTCCCAAGTGGCATTAGGTTCACCTTCTAATGTCATGATCTATTCATCTAAAAGATTATCATTTAAATGAGAACCCTCAGGTAAAGGACGTGTTGCTAAGAAGTCAGCTACAACTTAGCCCTTTATAGCACAGAGATGAATAAACATGATCTCCAATTATAATAAAATCATTGACCAACATGCTAGGTGTCCAGACAACTTTGAGTGAGTCATAAGTTATTGCAATGGGATCACCCTTGAAATTAGATTTACTTTATGAGAGAACATGTAGTGTCTTAGTTTTTGAGTGGCAAAAACTAAAGCTTTCTTCATTGATTTGAGCTAAAAAAGCTTGAATTGATTCATCTATCAATCTGCTAGAGATAAAAATTTTATTATTTCACTCTAAGAGATAGAAATATCACCATTATGACCCAATCTTAAGCTCATGATTTTTTTAGGATTACTAGTTTAGGGATGATGTAAACCACATCCAAAAAATGAGATGAATAATGTTTAATGATCAACTTAGAAGTGATTGGTATCTTTGATTGAATCAAATTTGGATTGGATTGAGTTTTGACTCAATTTAGACTTTCGTGGGTAAATGGGGTTAGGTGGAACAATTGATCAATTGGATTTATTGGAGTCAATTGTAATGTTGATCAAGTGATTAGATTTTCCATGAGGCTTTGATTGATTCAATTTGGCTTAAATCAAGTGGAATTGAATTTTGGCCCTATAAGGTTCAATTGGGTCAACTTGGGTCAAAAACCAAATTAATTCAATTTTGTTTAATTGGATCATAATCCATCTTCAATTAGATTCAATTGAGTTGTAAGAGAGCTTAAGTGAGTTTAATTTTGAATAGATTGAATTAATTTTGGATTTAGCCATTTTAAGCTCAAATGGGTCATATTAGGTCAACCTAGCCAATTGGCCAAATTGAGCCCTAATGAGTTAAATTGGGTTTAGAATCATTTGGTCTTAGTTCAGGTTTGATTTTTAATTAATTGGCTTTGGGTTGGAGAATTGGATTAAGTATAGGAGTTGGTTTGGGTTTGGGGTAGGTAGGTCTTGCCTAACTTATGTTAGGGTCTAACCCTAAGGTTGAACTCTATGAGTCTTCTAAGCATATGATTAGTGTTCATCTAGCCACTAGAAGTGTTTTATTTATAAGAGAGCCTTAGTGCCTAAATCAAATCCTAGGTCTATGGAGATGATTATCAACCTCACTCAAAAGTGAGGTCAACAATGATTTTCAAAATGAAATTACAATTTTATTTTATAAAGTATATTTGAAAAAAATTTATATACTTTTGTCAAAATTATTGTTAATCACAAACACATATTACAAGAGGATTGTTATATTATCTAAATTTAAAATACAATGTATATAAGAGCATTATTTCTTTTCCCACAAACAACCAACATATCATCTCAAACTGAATATTTCAAACAAAATTATGGATTAGCTTCAACAATTTTTTGACCATAGTTTTTTATAGTAGCTTCACAATAGTTTTTTTAAATGTCTATAGCTACCCTAAATGGACCCTAAATCTACTAGTGTTAATGTCCTTACTATGAGAGGAGGTTAGATTTTATGGAAATCATCTAAGAAAAAATAATCTTCCTCAATTTACCTTGAAAAATGTAATACATTATCATTAAAAGTACTAAGGCTTAATCACTTCAAAATACTTTTATAGAAAAGATAAATTTTACAAAGGTTATTCATTATAATTATCAAGCTATGATATTTAATTAGGCAAAAAAAACATATAATTATAAGAGTATGCATTTTATAAGAGAAGAACTTATTTGAATGAATATGAATGAAACATAACCTCCAAGAAAAAATAAGATAAGAAATTAATGAAAACATAATAAGGGATGGGATGTATACTTATTACAAGTATTAAAGATGGTGTTGTATAAATAACTAATGATCTAATGAATTTGACTTATATGAATGATATATAACAAAGTCTTAGATTAGCCTGATTAGGTACGATACCATAACATTTTGAAGAGGTTCATTCCTATAATGTTTGATAATATATAACTATAATGATAAAGGTCAAATAATACTCTTAATGACTTATATAATTTTAATTTAATTAGAAGGTGTAGTTAATTGATGTGCATACTTGATGAAGTCTCTTAAAAGATTTTAAAATAAATTCACTTCTTATGTAAATGAAAACATACTTTATAAACCAATCATAAATCTAATATTGGCACATGTAGGCTAAAATGTGCTAATCCATCTTGGTCAACGATCTTAGAATGTGATGCCATGATAAGAAGTTAATTCAAGTGAAAAAATAAAATTCATAGAAATATAATTTCACTAAGTTGAGAGAATAACTTATTGTATTAGTTTGTACTCCAAAACATCTAAATTTTTTTTTTGCATCCCATTATTGGTAAAAAAAATCTATTTAAAATATATAAGAGATTGTAATGTAAATAGGCATTTCAATATATGAGGGATTGTTAATCTAGTATATTGTACTATTTCTTGCCCCTTTAAAATTGATAACTTTTTAACACTTAAATAATATTTCGCTTTATATCTTTTCAAATGATAAGTGATAAATCATAAAATATATGATTCAAATTCTTTATCTTAAAAGAACCTTCTCCTCAAATTATGCATTAAACTATAAATCCATTTACCTTAGCTTATTCCCTTGCTTAGTAGACATTAATATCCTATGTTATGGTTACTACTCTTTTTTTTTTTTTGAACAAGAAAAAATATTCAAGTAAAGGTTAGTTTTGCTTTATAGCCTCCACCAGGAAAGAAAGTGGGCCTCAACTATTAGTTCTTGTTGCTTCAAGCTATGGGTACTATAGGTTACTTTATTGTCCATGTAGAAAAGTGTTTCACACATTCCCACTCTAGGAAATCTTTGCATGTCTCTTTCTCAATGATGAGTTATAGTTTCACTAGAAGAAATTATGAATGATGAGTTAGTCTCTCTCTCTCTCTCTCTCTCTCTCTCTCTCTTTCAATTTTTCAGAAAGGAGATGTTACCATAGCTAGGAAATAGATTGAAAGATAAGAAAGGAGAAGGCAACTTTTCTGATACTCTGTGGCCTACATGGAGTCAATCAACTCTTTTGATACTATGTTTGCTAATTTAATGCTTTTAAACTATGCTTATGGAGCGAAGAAAATTTTGAAAATATTATTGGTCAACTAGGAAAGTTATTAAAGTGATATATTATGATTTTAGTTCTACTATTCTTAGGATTTTTGGGGATATTTACATATGTATGATAAAGCAATCGTTGAGCTCCGACATAAGAAGCTACTATATGAAGAAGTTGTAGTGGGTATACAAATTTTTTTTTATTCTCTAAAAATCAAACCTTAGCTTTTTGATTATCATCACAGTTAACCTGGTTAGGAAGAAAAACATAGTTTTCCCACCACATATTCTTTAAAATGCAACTAGAATGAAATTCCCAAATGGCATTATGTGTTTTTACATTGCCGCTACCATACCACTCCCTAAACACAAGCTTGATCTTAGAATTTTTTTCTTGGTAATTAATTTAAAATGGGCAATAGTTGGATGACTGCTAAAATGAGGTCATGAATATATAAAATAATTAAAAAGTTTTTACGAGTTTGTGAGTAAGAGAAAAAATTCATTATTAAAGTTTTATGCCCATGTATAAATTATGTATCATTGGATATTTCCACTCAATGCAAGATACTAAGGATCAGTTAATTTCATAAGGAATTTTTTGTTGGATATGTGTGGAATTAACATAAAGAAAAACATGATACTGCTAAGTGAAGTATTTATAATCGATTTTAATCATGATCAATTAACCCTTCAAGTTGAACAACCAAACTTATATATATTTAAAATTATTGAGAAACACATTTGGTTCAAATAATATCTTAATGAACTTGGTGGATAAGTTGATAAGCACAATAAAATCCATCAACCGATGATAAAAAAATATGCAAAATTATTAGAGGATATTAGAGCATAAATATATCTTGGATGCAAGTCATTCACAAAGTTATTATTTATTTTCCACTTATTTCATTTGAAGCATTATATCCTAGATGTAATTTATTCTCAAAGATATTATTTATTTTGACTTGTTTCATTTGTAGCATTTACACTCTTAGAGTATAAGATCTTTTCATATGATACTTGAGTTTTGGAAGAGACATTACCTAAGAACACATATGAGGTGAAATAGATAATGATGGTATTTAATCTTGGATATTGTTTGCATCTAAAAAATGAAATAAATGAAACATCCCAACTTGGGGCACTGATGCTACAATCGCAGTGCCTAAACACTATCATCTCCTAATAGAATCTAGAAACACAAATCACCCCCACAAGTTGTCTACTTAAGAAACAGAGTGTCACGATGCTATAATCCAGTGCCTGCACTATTGCAATGGCCTTCAATTTAAAAAGTAAGAAAACTAACCCTTCCAGCTAAATGTTTCCCCAACAGTGATAACTACCTAGGGGGATGTGGTGGAGTAGTTAAGGGACAGAAACAACCTAAGAAGCATAGGTTACCTAAAACCTCTATAAAAGAGGGGGACGTATTTGGCTTCTTCATCTTTTCCTCTCTTCCACTATTCCCATGCTTGCTCCTAGTCTTAACTCTAAGTACTCAAGCAACACTCTTTTCTCTCCACGTGCATTTCTTGATATGTACAATGTCTTCTCACATGAGATAAAATTGAAGTCGGCTATCATTAACTTTAGGTAAAGATTCTTAAAATATTCTTTATACTTTTTTTCTCATAAAAGAGAATTTTGAAAATTTTCACCATCGATCTTGGATCTGATGAGAAATGAAAAATCTCTCTCTATTGATCTTGGATACTGAGTAAGACAGAAGACTTTAGTTTTGTTAGAAAGCATTTTAAGCTCAAGAATCTTAAGAATTGTTAAGTTTGAAGACCTCTGCCGTTGAACTTGGTTCTGACACAAGATGAAAATCTTTCCTTCATTCATCTTAGATCTAGAACAAGGGACAAGAGAGCTTCCTGCACTAAAATATTGTATAATATAGCATTGCTAAAGTGTTATTTAGCCAAATTTTCATAAAACATTATTGAATTATCCAAGAAACCAGTTTAAGAATAGGTTTTCTGCTCCATAGTGTCGAGGTGTTGATCCCTTGGGAATGATATTTTGGGCACTCTGCCTCATATAACCGAGGTTCCAAATATCAAGCACCGTGGCACTAATTTTTTAGTTTAGTGTCTTACTTGCAAACACTACCCTCTCGGTTATAAAATTAAGAACTATTCGAGAAAGATCATAGCATTATTTTTCTAGCACAGGCACTAAATCTTAAAATCCATTCCACCATCAAACTTGGTTCAAGTGTGAAACAAAATTTTCCCTCGTTGATCTTAGATTTGAGATAAGAGAAGGGTGCTTTGCACTAAATACCATGAAACCTAGACTAAAAAAAGTTATGTCGCTAAAATTTAAAATTTTTCCAAAAGTATTTAATCTCGCATTGATAAAATTGTGTCAAGGCCTGTTCTATCTCGAGGCACTAAGTTCATAGAAAATTAAACTTTAGAAAACATCCAATAGTGTCGAGGTCATGCGCTCTCAGAAAAATTACATTTTAGGCACTCATCTTTTAGTGTCATGGTGCTAATAGCTCAGTACTGCGGCACTGTGCTCTTAAACAATTATACCTTAAGCACCTAATTGATAGTTCCAAGGAAGTCATATTATAACATCGAGGAGCTGATATCTCTAATATTAAGCCCAGGACACATGTGCAGAGTCGCTATGCTGTCCATGTAGCATCGAGGCATTGAGTTCTGAGGTTTTGAACTTATGTCTTTCAACTAAGGGTGTTAAGGCACTGAATTTGCAACACTAAGGTTCTAAGCCCTCAATATTGTTCATTTTGAAATAAAAATTTTATTATTATGCTTTTAAATCCTGATGCATTCTACATAATAGAGATAAACATAAAGCATACAAATAAAGATATTTTATTAACACCAAAAAGTTATTAAAATGAAAGAGAGATATACAAATAATAAAAAATAAAGGGAAAACTAATTATCATATTCATTGTCCTCCTCCTTCTCTTCTTCTTCTTCCGGATCCAATAGAGTTCTAGCATAAGGCTGATAATGGGATGCTAGAAGAAAAGAAGCCTGACCCGGGCCCTCAAAAAAGTTACAGTTTTGAAAGATATGAGTAAGTGTTGGGTTAAACTCAGCCATGTATGAAAAATGCTGCTCTTGTTGACCCATATGGTGGTCAAATTATCTCCCCAATTTTGGTTGTTGCCAACCTGGTTTGACCAACCATTTTTCTTAAGCCAAAGATTTATCCTCCAATTTCTTGAGTTGCTTGTTTAAGGTCATGGAGGATTTGGGTTGAGGAGTGCATGAGCTTTCTCCCATCTCCCTCAAGCTAAATCCTTCAATTATTCTTTTAGTTAGTGGAGACATTTGAACTAGGACTTCATTAGACTCCTTCAAAAAAAAAAAAAGAAAAATAAGAGAAGAATGACCATACCCTATAATAGTACTACCTCTAAATATATTACAAATTAAAGTATAAATGATCCTTCCTATATCCAAAGTACCTTTTGAATTGCAAAATTCAAAATAGCTCTATCCCTAATCACCTCATGATATTTGGGCATTAACTTGGTAGAAATGAAATAGTGCTAAGCTTTGGCCTCGGTAAGGTGGTAGGAAAATTAATAATCTTATCTTCCCTCCTTTTCCGTGAACATTAGAATTTTTAATAGTGAGGAAATTAAGACTTTCATCAAAATTGAGATGATCATTATAATAAAAAGATATTGATCGCATTACATCTTATAAATTAAGATATGTATTAATAGTACTACTATCAAAACTTACTAGTTTTCCTGGATGAAAACTCTATTATTTGGTGCTCCTTCATATTGCTCAATCACACTATAGAACAATGCAGTTGTTGACATATGCCAACTTCTCCCAGCCTTGTTCATTGATAATCCTCTCAATGCTCCCACTTAGATTGAAGAAACTCCTCTCTAAGATGAGATGTTTGTGTATCAGAGTGTGATGGTATCATTCCTTTGCCTCTACACTAATAAATGTATTAGTGTCATATACAGCTGGCCTATTCTTTCCCTTGCTGACATACTTTACCCACATGTTGGATTTCTTAAAGTGAAAGAAATGCTAAAAGAGGAAAGGGTGTGTAAACTCTAGAATGGAACCTAAGCATTAGAATGATAAATGAGCAGCCTAAGGGGTTTCCTATTTATAGATTTTTCCTAAGCATCATGGTGCTACTTTAGCGACCAAGTCTCTCAATTTTGAACCACGGGACCAATGTAGTGTTGAACATGAAAGACCGAGGATGAAACTAGAACGATCATCATGTTGATCAAAAAGACATATTTATGTCATTTATGGTAATTAATTATGTAACCGAGGGCATGCAGAAAGTGAGGCCAAACATTAATCTAGCATCATGGTGCCCCAACAAAGACCACATAGATGGTAAAAAAATTTTACTTTTTCATTAAAATGTTGTCACTTAGCTTTTCTCGAACTAACAAGACTGCACAAATTACTAGCTCCTAGGGTTGATCAACCCCAACTTAGTTTTACTATTCCAAAACATGTTGTTGAAAGCACTACAACACCATCTTATATCGAGGCACTAAACCCTCGGTTTTAACACATGAATTTCTACCTTCTACATGTAAGTACCCAATGTTGAGCACTACCATGATAGCCCACGTTATATTTTCTAGCACCAAGGCGCTGACCCATAGAACCACAAATTAATATTTACCATGTGAACATCATATAAATCTATACATTTTTCATGCGAATAATCTATATCCATATAGCCTTCCAAGGGATGTATTTCCAATATATACGTTTGTGATGCAAACAATCTATATCTATATGGCATTCCAATGAGCTGAAAGTTTAATCTATATGTTCACCATGTGAACACCCTAATGGCATTCCAAAGGGATGTAAGCCCAATCTATTCATTCTTCATGCAAACATTTCTAATTGTGGCATTCCAAAGGGATGTAAGCCCAATCTATTCCATGCAAATATTTCTAATTCTATCATTCCAAAGGGATGTAAGTCTAATCTATATGTTAACCATGAGAATACCCTAATGGCATTTTAAAACAATGTAAGTCCAATCTATATGTTCACTATGTGAGCACCTTAATGATAATCCAAAAGGATTAAAGTCTAGTCTACACATTCATCATGTAAATAATCTATACCCTTCTAATATTTCTAAGGGATGTAAGTCCAATCTTTTCATTCACCATGTGAATATTTCTAATTTTAGCATTCCAACAGAATACAAGCCCAATCTATTCATTTTCATGCAAACATTTCTAATTCTAACATTCCAAAGGGATGTAAGTCCAATCTTTTCATTCGCCATATAAACATTTCTAATTTTGGCATTCCAAAGAGATGTAAGCTATTTGTTCATAACATTTTTAATTTTGGCATTCCAAAGGGATGTAAGTCCAATCTATATGTTCACCATGTGAATACCTAATGGCATTCTAAAGGGGAGTACAAATCTATACATTCACCATATGAACATTCTAGCATTCCAAAGGGATGTAAGTTCAATCATGTGTTTTTCCATGTGAACAATCTATATCCATATGGGATGCATGTCCAATCTATGCAATCTCCATGAGAATAATATATATCAATACCTGCATTCCAAAGAAATGTAAGTCCAATCAACTTATTCGCCATGCAAACACCCTTATATTTAGTCTATTTACCTATTCACCATGTGAACGTCCCTACACTACAACCACTACACTAAAACTCTAGTATACTTAAGATATCTAAGATAAGGTAACCCATGGCTGCTAATCAGACTCTCTAAATATTACAGCCAAAAGCCCTCCAATATTAGTATACTAGAATAACATATTCATGAGATAACGGAACTATAGGATCATGATCAAGACTATCTCCATTTTTTTTGGAAAATCATCTTTTGCCACACCACACACTATTAGACACCAATTTATATAAAAATTGATATTATTTCCAACTTTAATTGAGAGTTCTCTTACTAGTAAAAGAGGTAATTAACTATGAATGATTGTAAGTAGATCCCAATTCTAAATAAACCCTAACATAATGTTAAGGAAAGTCTAGTTAAATATTTATCAATCATGAAGAACATACTTACCATGTCAAGCAAGATGGCGAAGAGTTTTCAAAATGATGTGTTTTTTTTTAACAAATTTTTGGTGAGTCCACTCAGAATTACTTCTCTCTCCATCTCTAGTTAAAAAAAATAAAAATATATGGTGTCGTTATGGTGTTTTTTATTTGGTTTTGTAGGGACACTACATAGATCTTAGAGGGTACTTATTAAATTGATCGTGCATTGAGATATGGTTTATCTTGAAATGTAGAAATATCTCCATACAATGTACTTAATCACCTAATACTCCTACAGATGTGTCTTAAAATATACTAAAGATCTTTCCCCTTTAAATTGATAAAGTAAAGTAGGGTTTATTTGCCTGTTCTTTAGTTTCCTATGGAGGCAAGCCCTCATAGTTAATTACATCCTAGGAAATGAAATTTTTCAAGAAATATGCTTGATTAAAGTAGTCAATAAATGTCTACAAAGATTTCAAGGATAGACTATCAAATAATTGGTTGTTATTAGAAATCAAACTAAATAGTTCAAATAAGAAAACTTCTTTATAAATTCTAAAGGAGAATAAGTAAGAAGCACACATGATACTAGGAAGCCTAGTGAGTGCTTTAATCTACCCCATAGTGACATTTTATATTTTTGAAAAGAGAAAATTATTTATTTGAGTTTAAATTTTATAATGGACTTAGATTTCTTATAATACAAGATTATAGAAATGCTTAAGAGGTGAGGACTTATTCTCATAGCAAAGACAAACAAGCTTTGGAACCTAAATCTAGGGTGCTCTAACACAAGCTAAGGGCTCGACCTAATTTTACTCTCATGAAAATGGGATGTAATGGTCCACTTCTAAGAGAGTGAGCACATCTAGACTCTTTTGGACTTAGCCTGAGTGGACACCCCTAACACCTCCTATACTTCAAAATCATTTAGGTCAATCTTATGTAGATGGAAGATAGTTAGGTTGTCATTTAATTTGGAAGGAAGCTAGAATCCTAAACTCACTCTCTAAGAGACTATATAATGTTTGGTATGCATGCATGACTTAGACTAATGTTGAAAATTTACATGTTCTTTTAATCATTTTGACATATTTATTTAAACCATGGCTTTGGAAAATTATGCCTAAATGCATGATGAAATTGAGTTGTGAGCTAAATCCATGAGAAGAGGTGTTCACCACTACAAGGGGTGGCTTTTTGAGGTCAAGCTTCTCCACTATCATGCAAGAGTGGAGATCCTCTTTATTCAAGAGTGAGATAATATGATATGCATGTTGTTATAGAATACAACCATTCAACTAAGGGGTTTCTAAATCTTTTATTATCTTATTTATAAACCCAAACTTTAGAGTGAGGTTATGAATTACATTAGAATTTAATTATTAGTTTTTTTAATGATGATAGAAAATTTAATTTTATCCTAAAGAGCCTATCGCATCCAGGCCATATATCAAGTCATCACACTTTAAGAAACATATGCAAAACATGCCAATTTTATTACACAATCTAAACATAATAATCAAACATTTAAATTTCATAAAAAAGGTTAAGTACAGTCGCCAAACACCGAAGAAGAGAAAAGTTGGGTAGGAGCTCTACCTTTATACAACCCATATTACAATTAAATTTTATAAATGAAATGAATTATATGGGGGTCTTCAATTCTTATTTTTCTTTCTTTGTTGGATTTAAATATTCCAAGCTTCACAGGGCCTCCCAGATCTTTACCTTCTAATCACTACTCATCCTAAACCCTATAGAACTAATCCTAATCCTATTACAAAAATTACATTTTTATGAAAAATGAAATCTAACCACTCATGCAAAGCAGATATTAGCTAAATAAGTGTATAAGCCAATCAATAATATCCATATATTTGGACTTAGCACCCTACACTTGGGCAACCAAGCCCACCTGTCCTAATTGGATTGTGCTTAGGGGCATAAGCAGCAACTACAATAAGAACATTTATATTTATTTATTATTATGATGGCTCCTCAAACATAATCTCCTACATGAAACACATTCGGCTAAAAATGACCTAACATCCGAATACGCACAAATAATCCTAACATCCCCTAAAATATTACATCACAAAATAAAATATATCACCATATACCCTAGCAACCTAATACTAAGGTCAACTTAATATTCTAATATGTGTGCTAAGGCTTAGAGTGGTATGTCTTGATTGAGCTTTTAATTATGATTGTCTAAAAATTGTTTTTAAATTATTCATTAAGGATGGTTTCACCTTAAGTGTTTTAGTAGTTTGATTGGATTTTAACTCATATGTTTTCATTTTTGTTCAATACTCACTTAATATCTACTTATTATAAAGAGAAGAAAAAGGCTTAACGCCTTCATCCCTAACCTAAGTTATTTTCTAAAGGTCAATTATTATGGCTTTAATTTTCTTAATGAATCAATTATGAATTTTATTGAGCCTAAATTTATATTAGTTTTAATGAATCTTATTCAAACATGAAAGACATCATAGGATTAATGAGATTAAGTCACCATCACATGAGGAATAATTTACTATTCCCTTTCATTATCAATAATATTCACACTATTTGATTTTTAATTTCTCTAATATTTGATTTAATACATGCATATACATGCAATATACCCATGTTTTGCACACTTAATGAATGTTGATGCATGAATTTGATAGGGGATTTCACCGCATAGCTAAGCTTATGCAAGTATGTATTATAAACTTAAACAAGTATGTTCCATTATTAAACGGGAAAGTGATTATTTAAGACCTCATTGGGGCAACTTAATGCCTCAGATTCCTGGATGTCCGGACTATATAATTGCTAATTTAAATACATATAAGCATATACATAGGCATAGAAACAAAATGATGCAAAGGTTATATTAAATCATTTATTTATATAAAGTTTAATAGCATAAAGAAATGAGTTTTACTTTATATTCTAGCATATGTATACACATAAATGAAATTAAGCAAGTATGTATCATTATTAAATCAGGAAAGTGAGATTATCTAAGACCTCCATGGGGATACTTAAAGCATCATGCTCCTGAGATGTCTAAACTATATACTTGCTAATTAAAATACATGTAAACATAAGCATACAACCTAAAGATAATATGATCCATTGCTATCTTTTACAATCAAATGAAACCTTCATTAAGTATTTACAGTAAACATTGATTTAAATTTCAAACTATTTGATTCATCATTAACTTATAATTTCAAAATTAATTTTAGAATTATTAGCGATAATAGCCACATTGTAAAATATCATTTATCCAACTCATGCTATTTGAATGCAATCATTTTATTTTAATTTTCTTTTAAAACATGAATACATGAAATACATGGCATGCACATTTATAATAATTAAAAGTGAGTAATTAAATGTTACCACATAACTTACCCAATTTCATTGAATTCTAAGGACAATCATGTTAAATAAACATTTCTTAATGCTAACCAAACCTTTCATAAGGTTTAATTCTAACATTCAAGTTATTAAAACCTAAAGAAGAGATGTATACTTAAGATTCCATCCCACAATGGTTATTTAATAATATAGATAAATTAAGTATGTTTTATGAACTAATTAGGTTCAATCCATGAATTACATCAATTTGATTACCCTTCTCCAAGCTAATTTAATTTAATTAACCACTTCATCATGAGCCTTCAATGATATGCTTTGGGAAATTAAAATCAATAATGCACCTAAAGAGGTCTAATAAGACTTAATTAAATTAAAGAAGAGAAAATATTTAAGCTAAATACTCTTAAGATTTCCCCACACCAATGGGGTAATCATAATTTCTTTCATGACTTTATGTTATTAAACACATAAAGGGATTAATGGGTTGCACTTGAGTTAATTAAATCAATTTCACTTGAATTTCATCATTAATTTTCTTAATTTACCCTTAATTACAAAACATGTTAATTAAGTTCAATAAGGGACTACTTTTGAAAATGATTAGGAAAAAGGAATCCTAATTAATTCTTAAGTTTTTTTCACTATTTTCACTATTTAATCAACCTTACTTAATTTCAATTATTAATTGATTTTTATCATTATTAAATTATTTAGAAGGGGTACTTAGGATTAAAATTTTGGGATTTCCCAAATTACATGGTAAATAATTTCAAAAAAAATATGGGAGGTAGAGGACATCCCATAGAATCAACATGTTAAATTTAGAATTAATTAATCAAGTATTTACCCTTAATTAAGATAATTAGCCTAAGTTTTAAACTTTAATTAAGCACTATTCATTAGGCATTAATTGGGATTTTATTTTATTAAATTCTCCTTATCTAAGCTTTCCAAAATAATTTATTTGTATTTTTCAAATTTTTCTAAAATTAGTTATGATTTTTTGAAGTTTCTAACCATTTAATTTAAATTTTAAAACCTAATTAATTGATTTCAACTGTCGGTGCCATGTGGATGCTAACATATTAGTGCTTTCCATGTTGTGTCGTAATATTGGTTACTTAAAACATCTAACGTGGTTTCTAATGTAGCGGTCATAGACGAGATTTTGTCCCAACTGCCCAATCTCAGATCAGATGGTTGAGATTAATCCCATGATTATGAAAGGATTAAATCAAGATTTAGAGCGTGATTACTCATGGTCTTTTGTTATAATCACGTGCAATGGAAGGCTAGTGATTCGTTCTCCTGTGAACGTCGAAAGATGAATGCTGTCCACTTTTCACAACTCGATCTGAGCTCATCGGAGTTCATTTGTTGGAAAAAATAACTCCAAAATGATCTAGGAAAATCCTACAGTGGAAATCACACAAAAATATAATTTGCTTTACAAAATAACAACACCTAGAGGCCTAAACTATGGTTGCAAAAATTTTTACCTTGTCGAGCTAAAACCGACAATGTCGATAGGTAGCTTCATCTTGATGAGATGAAGCCTTGTTGTGAAGTTCTCGATCTCCCTCCCATGTTTGTGAGCCAAATTCCATTGAGAAAGTCATTAGAGTTGGTCTAGGGGTGCCTTCTAGTGGTTGAATCGATTGAGAATCAATTTGTTTTGGATTGTTGGAGTGTGGTGAAGATGTAGTGAAAGTTAATTCAGCTTTGGTGGAGATTTGGTGAGGTTGGATGGATGAGGCTCTTTTGAAGGAGCTTGGCCTCATGGCGATGGGATGCATGAGGAGCTTGGGAAATGGTCTAAGACTACTTGGAATGCTCTAAGGAAGGTCTCTAATTGGTTTGAATGGATGGGGAGGAGTATACTCTCTCTCCACTTGAACCAAAGGCGAGATTGGCTGTTTTGGAATCATGTGGTCAAAGTTGTGGGTCGAATGTGCGGGATGAGGTGGATGTGTGAGAGGCTAAGGGAGTGTAATTGCCATGGAGTGTACACTCCTCCAAAGTGGACCAATGGTTGCCCATGATGAACTCACCCTCTCTTGGAAAGGCTAAACCCACAACCTTAGGTTAGATTGGGTTAGTGGTTCTTTGTCCAAAAAGGCTAAAGGTAGCCAAAGGGTGGGAGTTAGATCACCCCTCCAAATGGGGATTTTGTCCCATTGAAGGGCTTGGTTCAATGGGTTTGACCCAACATAGCTTGATCCACTTGGCTAGGTCGATGGTGACCCAAGGATGAGTCATGCAATGTTTGGTTGAGTTTTGACTTGGTTTGGATGGGTTTGGCTTGATTCATGTAGGCCAAGTGGGTCAAATTGACCATTTTGACCCAAATTGGGGTTTCATTAAGTTCAACCGTCATTTGGAATGAATTAGTTGTTGTTTGATTCAATTTGATGAATTGATTTATATGGTTCATGTTGACCAATTTGACCAAATTGGCCAAGTTGACTTAAGAATGGGTTATGTTCAATTGATCATTTATGATTGATTGGAAGAGTTGATTTGAATTTATTTGGATCATGGAGATTTAATTCAAATTCCACCAAATTAGGTCTAATTGAAGGTTGACTGGTCATTGGATTGATGAGTGATTCATAATAAATAATTTTATCCAATTTAGCCCTAGGTTACTTTTGGGTCAATCAATGAAGTGGAATTGTGGATGGTTAAATATATTCAATGATGAATTTGAAGTTGATTGGTTTGACTAGAATTTGATTTGAGTTTGACTCATTTGAACTCTTTAAATGGGTCAACTTGAGTTACTTGAATCAATGAATTTGCAATGATTCAAATAGTTTGATATGATCTATTGAATAATTAGAACAATTGAGAGAATTGAATTAAGTTTGGTTCACTTAGGGTTGGTTTGAATAGAATTGGTTGAAGGGTTTGGAGCTGATTCATAATCAAATTCAATCATGGTCAATTGATGAGCTTGAGTTTCACTCCTTTATGGAATTCATGCCCTTTCAAAGAAAAGTGTGGAAAAATAAGAAGTTAGATTGATTTCTACCAAAGTGATTTGAATCAAATGAAGAATCATATGCCAAGCATGGTATGTCATTCTCTTTATTTTTAGTAAGAATCTTCGGCGACTTGACTAATGTCTTGTTGAAAGCCTCTACCAAACCATTTGCTCTTGGATTGTATATTGAAGAGTATCACCAATCAATGTGTCAATCAACCAATCTATTTTGCACTTTTAAAGGTCGTCTTATCGAAAATTGACGTGGCACTCCAAATCTATAAACTACATTATGGAAGAAGTTAATCACCGGAGTGAACTTCTTTAAATGGGGTAGCCTCATTAAAAAATAATGTGTTAAGATGAAGCGATGTCCATTGATGAGTGGATCGATTGGTATACATATGTACCCCAACATTCAAATGACCAAGATGCTATTGTTGGGTGTAATGGATTTGGAGGTTGATGGATAAGATCCCCATGTCCTTGATTCTCATGACAGAAATATACCCATCTGATTAATGCCATCTGATATGATGATTTTGCTTCATGAACTTCAACCATCACTTTGCTAGCTTCATCTACACCTTAGCATCATAACCACATTTGTTCAAAGGATATATAAAGTGTTAAAGCATATAGCGTAACATTCTCTTCATTTGATCGCTATAGATTTATTATTTGATAATTTGCCTTCTTTAAAGTAGTCAATGAAGGGTTGCCTCCAATCATGTGACTCTTACAAAAGTTTCACACATTTTTAAGCAATGTCATTTTAGCTCTTCTTGGTACAACTAGATTTTAAACCCATTTTTTACAAGAGAAATCACCATTCATACTTTGCCATTTACTTAGCTAATTCAATTAGCTTTTTTATTCTAGATTGAGATTCAAGTTAGTGTGATATTTGGTATCCGCTTCAGAGAACAGATAGAAAGTTAACTCAAGCTTGTTAATTCTATACTAAGTACTTGATTTATAATAAAGAATCACCAAAATGTGTAGGTTTTGAATGCCTATGAAAATAGCATCTTCACACACCAATGCTTCATATCGCCTTCATTATTAGTTCTTGACTCGATCAATCCATATGATCCTCTCATTATCCCTCCTTCTGGTGTTATGAAGATGATGCTGACTTGCTCTTGCTCTTGAAAATTTTAGATGTTGGACTTGTTTGATCGATGAGGCTCCATCAAAGTATATTTTTCAAATTCGTGATTTTTCTCTTTCATAAATGAGCATAATTTGCTCATAGGGCAAATCGCCACTAAGAGAAGAGTCTGCAGGGATAGGATGTGCAGCTAAAAATCTGCTAAGACTTGTCTCTTCACTACTTTCTCATGAATTATGTGTGATTTCAAATTGGAAAAGCAATCCATCCCAAGAGACTATCAATGTTGTGTCTTGTCATATCCTTGAGATGAGGATAATCTTGTGAGATAACATATAGTGGTGAAGCTTTTGGACTACAAAGATCAATGCCAAATAGTGCTTCTCTATCGGAGAGTATCTCATTTCTACTCCAATCAGCCTCCGACTGATATAATAAAGAGCATTCTCTTTGTTTTCTTCATTGTGTTATGCCAACAATGCCCCGAGAGACTCTTTTAATGCGTGTATAGAATGAGGGGCATCCTAGGAATAGGCATTGCCAAGATTGGTAGATTTAACAAGTAACTTTTAATGATATTGAAGGCTTATTGACACACTTTTTCTCATTTGAATGGAGCGTCCTTCTTCATTATCCTTACAAATGGTTGACAACATCCGAACAGATTTGATATAAATTGATGGATGAATGAGAGCTATCCTAGTAAAGAATGGAGTTGAGACAAACTATTCGGTGGAGGCATCTCCACAATTGCCTTGATTTTAGCAGGATCTATTTCAATACCTGATGTAAAATGAGGAATTTTCGGAGGATACCTAATGCACATTTTAAAATATTAATCTTGAGATCATATTTTTTGATTCTCTCTAATACAATTCTCAAGTCTTCAAAGTGGTTTTCATGATTTAAGCTTTTCACCACCAAATTCTCAACATAACATTCCACCTTTTGATGAATTAATTCATCAAAAATACACATCATGGCTCATTGGTATGTAGCTCCAGCATTTTTCAAGCCAAAGGGCATGACCATGTAGCAATATATGCAAATAGGTGTTCTGAATGATGTATGTTTTTCATCTTCAAGTGTCATTTTGATTTGGTTGTATCTTGATAATCCATCCATAAATGAGAACATGTCATAGTTGGAAGTATTATTCACTAGTATTTCTAATATTGGAAGCGAAAAGTCATCTTTTGGGCACGCCTTATTTAGGTCCTGGAAGTCAATGCAAAGATGGATTTGGCCATTCTTTTTCTTAATTGGGACAATGTTAGCTATCCAATCTGCATATTTCACCTATCGAATGAAGCCTACTCTAATTAGCTTTTTAGTTTTTGCAATTACCTATTCTTTAATCTCCAATCTCATTTGCCTAGGAGCTTGTTGTTTATTTATAGTATGAAGCTACATCATAAGCGACATTTTAGAATATATCCGTAAAGGTCTAATTCACAAAGTAGCATTTTAGCTTTTCAACTTTCTCATCGGGAAAAGTTGACGGGATCATCCTCATTTTTTTTTTTTTTTTGAAACTTGCATATTGCATTTAATAATAGTAAAAAAAGTAATACAAGAACTAGCAAAGGCTAGAGAGTCTAAAACAAGAAGCTAAATAGAAGCAACATGCTTCTTATCATCCTCAAATAACAAAAATAGAAGGTAAAGTAGAAACATCTAAAGACAACCAAGTAAAGTCTGCAGAGCGAGCACAAGTCCGCCAGATTGAAGTCCCGGAAGAACAAAAACTTGGTGGAAGGCTAGAAGAAAGCCCAAGTCTGGAGCTAGCTGAGGGAGAGAAGACCAGAAAGTCTGCTGCATGGTCTTCCTAAGTAAATTGACAACACTAATGTTGTCCCCCTCCAATATGATGCCCTTGTACTCATCATACATCCAAGGGTCAACAAGCTTCTAACAGAAGCATAGCTGCATTTCTATGAAAGCACTATCCCAATGGAGAACGGATACCAGCCTTGATGAAGTCACTAGCATCATCCCTAAAATAACTCCAATGCCGCCAAGCCGAGGAGAGGAGAGAGTACCATCTACATTCACCTTTAGCCATCCAGGGGGAGTCCAGAAAGGAGGACTAAGCGGTGGAGCTCCCATTGCCCCTGAATAGAAAGGTAGATGCATTTGTAAAAGCCTCCAAAGTAGCAAGAATGACCTTTGGTGTCCCATGTTGGCTACCATGTGTCTTTGCATTCTGTCCTCCAAACTTGATATATCATGCTGCAATAAACTCTACCCCAAGCCATGTCTGACTTGGTGGTCCGTTTGAATGCCTGAAATAGATCATGAGCATTAGAAAAGAGGGGGAGGTTAACTCCCCAAGAGGACAAAACCTGCATGATAGAGGAAGAAGAGCGTGTAGTGAGGATATGATCCAGGTCTTCAATCTCCATGCAGCCCCAGGGGCAATGAGTCTCCTCAAGAAGTCCCCAGAGTGGAGCAGGTTGGTAAGGCATTCTTCAGGATGCGCCACCAGAAAAACTTCTCTCGCGGGTGCAAATGAAACTTTTGTAGCCAAGAGTGGCTAGCGGGGGAAGGGGGGAAGAGGGCATCAAAGGCCAGCGCTGTCAGAGATTTCCCCAAAGGGAGGTGAAGAAGCTCTGGTCTGTCTTCATCTAAGTCTGAATGAAGCTCCACCTTGGTAATGTGCTTCACAAGATCCTCGCCAAAATGTCGCCTCAGTTGTAATATCCCATGTCCCCATATGGATGAAGCGTACAGCTGATCCTCGGCTGATCTAAGAAAGTCGGTCTCCAAGGAACAATCGCCTAACCATGTGTGATCCAAAATCTGAACTTTGTCGCAATCTTCCAAATGAATGAGAGGTTCAAGACTTTGAGCCCCACTAAGAATGACAGCCCAAGTCTTGGAGTCCCCCCTCTTCAAGCTTCCACTCCAAATATCTTCCCCATAGCGCTCCCGAATGCAACGGTGAAGTAATGAAGTGGGCTTCTGAAGAAAATCCCAAGCCAACCTTGCCCTGAGAGGGCCAGCCCAAGCAGGGGTAGAGTGAAAACCAAGCCCCCATGCTTAATAGGTAAGCAAACAAGCACTAACCGACATAAGTGAATGCCCCTCCTGAGTGAACTCTTGTCCCATAAGAAGGACCTACATAACCGCTAATCTCCCAACACATTCAAGGGAATAGTTGTATGTGTTAGCGATAAACCAACCTATAAGAGCGAGGAAATAAGTGGTAGCCGCATAGGAGAGATGTCGAAGTTCCCAGGGACATAATCTTGGCCAATCGTGGAACTGAAATCATGCTTGTAGAGCTTCCTCATAGCCAACTTAAGGCCAAGATACTCCATTTCTTGGACCTTACTGAACCCAATAAGCCTAGCAATCCGATTAGTCCTCCATCTCTTAGCAGATTTGCTAAAGAGAATGGCGGACTTAGCACCGTTGATACGTTGGCCTGTCCAGCCACAATAATCATCAAGGATGGCTTTAATTTGCTTGGCATGCAGAATAGAGGCCTGAGAGGTAATCAGAATGTCATCGCGATATAAGAGATTAGAGATAGAGGTACCTCCCGCCTTCAGCCATACCTGTTCGCCCTCTCGCTTAAAAGCTAAAGAAAGCATGTAACATAGAATAAGCAGTAAGGTGAGAGTGGACCTCTAAATCCACACTCAAGGCGTCAATCCAGGGAGACCTTCTACCATTCAACAAGATGGAGAATCTAGGGTGAGTGACAATCAGAATCCACTACCGTGGAACCCCATCAAGGTGAGCATCTTGCTCAATGCACGCCATCATCTTATCATAGCTTGCTCCATATCAACTTTAATCGCCATGAAACCAACTGGGAAGAAGAATGCTGGAATTTGTTGATGATTTTCTTGGGTAAAGGAGAGAGATGTTCCTCTCAGCACAAAAGCACCTTGTTCTTGAAACAAGGAGAGGTAGTAAATGCTTCAACTGTCACCAAAATCTTGACCACCACTTTATAGATCGTCGCACAAAGCTAATGGGCTAAATTTGGAAGGAGTTAGCCCCAATAACTTTGGGGATGAGGACAATAAGTGTCTCCTTCCATGAATCCTCCATATGATCAAGTTCAAAGAACTCCTGAACAGCAGCAACGACATCCTTCTTCACACAAGGCCAGAAATGCTTGTAAAAAGAGGCAGTGATCCCATCGAGTCCAGGTGAACGGTTACTCCCCATAGAATGAATTGCCTCCCAAATATCTTGATCCATCGGGCTTCAAGAAGAGATTTGGCCGACGGAGGAACCTGCCTCTCTATAGGCAGAATAGGCCAACCATCAAGGGAGACATCCCCCTCAACCCATTTTTGCCTGAAGAAGGAAGTGAAAATATCAGAAATCTCAGAAGGGTTCTCAATCATACCTCCATCCACCGCAAGCAGAATCTTGGTCCCAGGTCCGGCAGAGGCAACCGTATGGAAAAATGAGTGTTCCCATCTCCATCCTTGAGCCATCTAGCTTTAGCCCTTTGTCTCCACCACAGCCCGCCAATGTAGAGTTAAGCTCAATAACCTTAGAGCGAGCTCCCCTTCTGGGTGAGTCCATCATCGTAACAATCAAGAGTTTGGAGAGAGGTAATGTCCTTTCCAAGTCAACTGAGAGAGTGGAGGTTCTTCAACATACTCTTACTCCAATGGAAGAGAGATCAGGGTACCACAACTCTTTCTATGGAGAATTGCCCTTTGAGCCAAAGTCTTCCTTCCGCCAGTTCTTCCAAACTGCCTCCAACTCATAGGATAAGAGAGCCAAGTATCTTCAAACCTTAACCATCTGGGGCTTCAAAGTAGGCCTAAAGAGGAAGAAGAAGAGGAGCATGATGGGGATCCAGGGTAACCTTGTATCCCCAAGAATGAGAAGCCATAGAGTTGATCAAGACCCGATCAAGCCTGACCCAGATCCTACAGCTCCCATCTTTGTTGTTGGTCCAAGTGAACTTTGGGCCAACAAACTCCAACTCATGCAAATCTGCCAAAGCCATACATTCCTCCATCTCCTGTGTTGCAAGTGTATAATGAAAGGGCCTCCCACCCTTCTTATCACTTTGAGCCAAGATACAATTAAAGTCACCCCCAATAGCCATGGGAGCTTGAAGATCCACATTGTCCTTGATGGTTTTCCAGAGGTCCCGCCTGTAAAGATAACTCTTGTTGGCATAGACCCAACCAATAGTCCACCTAATGCCATTGGGCAAGGAACAGGTGCCCAAAACAAGCTGGTCAGAAATAACCAGAGGGGAGAAGTCCACAATATCCTTTCTCCAAAGGATGATAATGCCGTAAAAGCCCATTTGAGGGTTTACAAAAAATCGCCAGCTGATCCCCCATTTTGTCCACTTCATGTCTTGAGATGCACTCAATCGTTTCAAGTAATAATCTTTGAGATCGTTACCACCAATAAGGTGTGCAGGTAGTTGCGTAGTCTTCTTGCGGCACCCCTACAATTCCAAAAGAATCGATGATATTAAGTCACCATGGGGATTTATCCCCCGAGTGATTGTGTATTTTCCTCTTCGAGTTGTCTCCCTCCCCAGACATCCTAGACCCATGGTAGGTTGGTTGCCTTCTCCCTCACGGCTTTTGAGCTTCTCCACGTTTTGGCTTGGAATATAGGGGGAGGCTTCAGCAGGAGGGATTGCTTTGAAGGTGCTCCTTGAAGAGGAGCCTCCTGGGTTGAGTAGTGTGGTTGGCCACTCATGGCCTTGCTTCCCACCTTCCTTCTTCTTTAAGTTAATCCGCTTGTTGTTAGTTCTCTTCTTCAGGTGACCAAAGACCCATTGACCATACCGGAAGTGGACTCCTCAGTCAGTAGGTAATGGTGGTGAAGTAGTTGTGTTTCAAAGATTTTTCCATTGGTAGGATTTTGATTAGTAGTGCTACATTCCCTTCAGAGTGGCTTTTGCATAGACTCGCACATTAGTCCAACAGAGAAGGAGAGGAAGTCTTACCATGAGTGGTAGCATGGAGGAACTCCCTTGGTGGGACAAGAGTCAACCTTGTGTCCCACCTTTCCACAAGCAAAATAGAGTTGAGTAATCCCCTCATACTCAACCCGCTGGAAAACCTTCCATTTCTTCCATGGATCCAAACCTGGGGAGTTTTGTGAAAGATCCCGATGCATACTCTAGCAAACATGCTTTGCCCCATGAGTTTGTTGGGTGGTCCACCCACAGTGGCTCTCCAATGAAGGAAGCGATCCTGGCAATATTAGTATTGTCCCAGTAAAGCAAGGGGAGGTTAGGGAAGCGCCGAGGAGAGAGAGCCCATCAAAAGATTTGGGATTGAAAGTGGGAGTCCACTTATCCAACCCAATGACATTTCCCACAACGAACCAAGGCCCATTCATCAAAACTGCATCTCTAGCCTCGAGGTTTCAAAGATGCAAATGAAGCAATCTGGAGCAACCATAATCAATTTGAAAGCCCCCCATCTACTCCACTTCCTCTGCAGTCTGCATTAAGGTAGAAATAGGGTGGTCTTCTCCCCAACACCTTTCCTACAAGTGCTCTTTCAAGCTTCACTTGATTGTCATCCACGCCTTGGTCATCCATAATAGTAATGCCATCCTTCATGAGTCTGCATTTTATCAACAGCCCCAATATAACATACTCCTTCTTCTTCCAAGGGTTAGCTTGATCATTGCCCTCCCTTTGTCGAGAGCTAGCACCATTTGAAGTTATAGGAAGAGCCTCTCTAGGGAGGCTATTATCTTCAAACAAGGGGTTGGTAGTAGCCTTGCCCTTCCCTTTGTTCAATCCTTGAAGCACACCCCAAGCAAAGGTGCTCGGGTTCTCCTTGGCATTTGTGCAAACACCTTGTGTGCATTGTCTTGTAGTAATGTCATCATCCATAGAGACATCTTGGTCAGCCTTGGGTGTTCAAAGATCCCCACCTGAAAAATCATCCATATGGCAGCCCCTAGTATCACCCATATCATGCTCATTATAGAACATACCTTGGCCAAGTTGAAGCCCCTCCATGCTTTGCCAGTGTGTGTTGTTGGCCTTAACAAGGCCATTTGTCTTCACCATCATCCATATCATCATCCCATAGGCCATTTGATCCATCTAGCCAAAAGTGCGTAAATCTGCTGAGTGAATAGTGCTCGATGATGGTTTGCTTTGTCTTCTGCTTCCTCCAGCAGCAGAGTGAAGCATGTGGGCCGCCGCACACAGATCGGCGCCTTCTTTGTGCCGCTTCGCCGCTCCGCTACAGCCCACAGAAGCATGCTTAAGGCCTGCGACTCCTCATTTACGTTGCCGATCTCCTCAGGGTGGTCTCAGATCGGCATTATGCCTGGCGGCGCGCTCCTCAGCCACAGCTTTCTGTTTTGTAACGCCAGCCAGTTCTGCTCTCAGCTGCCGGCTGACGTCTGCTCTCAGACTCTACAAGAGAGTGAACAAGAACTGGTGGTTTGATTTTTCAAAATCCTTTCTCCGCCAAATCAAGACCACTTGCCATCCCTAGCACCTCCTCTTGCCGGAGAAGCCTTGCATGGTCCTTAGAGAGGTCGCCACCTTCTCCATGCATTTCCATGTCAAACACATCACCAAACTGACCATCCTTTGCATCAAAATCCTTGTCCATCCCTAGCACCACCTTGCCATGGCCCCTCTCCTTCTTGCCACATTCGGCCTTCCCTTCTAGCCTATCCCTTGTGAGGAGGTGACCGCCACCACCCCCACCATGGAGAGAAAAGAAAGTTTTTCCCCAACACGAAGTTTTCCTAATTCAATTCTTAGGATTTCCTTAGCATACCAAATTTGCTAAAGTTGAATCTCCATTTTCAACCATATCAAAAACAAAATAAAACACTTAGGATTCCTTTAGCATACCAAATTTGCTAAAGATCCTTAGGTTGACTTCTTTAAGTTCATCATAGTAGCTATTTAACCACCCTCTTCAAGTTCTGTAGATGTGGGCTTGGCTTCTACTTCTTCATCATTTTTAAGAAGAGTTTCGTGAGAATCACCTTCTTCAACACTATGAGTCTCGAGCTCAGCTTCTATTATTTTATAACAGACTCTATCTTGATGAGATTTGCAGATGAACCCAAGACCTTTAGTGGTAAACTTATCACTTCTTCGTGAGGCTTGAGGACTTCTTTGGCTCCAAATCTTATTAAAGATTTGAGTCCTATGTTTAGTAGTTCCGATATGAACTCCAAGCTTATGCATCATTCTTCGCAACTTCTATGGATAGTATATTGGCATTCTTGTTGACACTACCTCATCATAATTTTTATTTTGAGCAGGCTGTTCAAAATCTTGAGGTTGAGACTCTTCAGATTTATAAAATAGAGTTCCTGTTCCTTCACTCTCACTCAATGATGGCACATAAAATGTTATCAATTCTTCAATATTATGAACCTCCGGTGGACTGATTTCTTTAAAGCACTACTGAGGGCATTCTTTTAATGACTTAAATCTAATGCAAATTATTTATTTATTTTTTTTGTTTTGTTTTGGACAATCAATTTAACACGGGCTTTAGGATTCTTTATGCATAATGCATGAAAAATTAGATTATGGGCCAAAATCAGCAAGATAAGAAGGTGTGTTTCCACCATGGCTCTCACAAGTCAAGCCAAGTTCTCTAGTAAAGGTTAAAGCCCTCCAGTCAAGAGTGAAATAATATGCTTTTTATGCATGATGTTAGAAAAGAAAGTACACATCCAGCTAATGGATTCTTAACTCTTTTATCTTGATTTTGACTTAAGCTTTAGATGAGGATATGAGTTATTTATTTTTAATTTTGAGTTGAATAACTTGGTAGAAGATTTATTTTTCCCTAAGAGCCTAATTATCATCTAGGTCATACATTAAAGCAAGGAAGAAACTAGGAAAAGATGTCATCTTAATGCACAAGCTAAATAAACATCAATCATTTATAAAGCTAGCACAAAAGAATAAAAGGTCATTTCGGGTTGGGCTCCATCGCACAAACCCAAAAATAAATTTGGTAACAGGGCTCTACCCTTATACAACTTGAATTACAAATGAATTAATTACAATTAAGTAAGGAATTCATGTTAGTTACAATGCTACTACCTATAATATATAGTGTACAATACTACTATGTACAGTGTAATATTACACTACACATAATACTACCTATGTGCTAATTATGTGTAGTATATATAATAATTATACACATAAAACATATTGCATCGGTGTGTATGTGTTATATTATACACGATTCATTATGTAATCAGTATTATTAGTAAGATTTATTGGTATGTTTATATATAAGTGTATAACCACATCCATGTCCATACTATACCATATATTATACTATTTATGTAGTACATAAAGTATTGGCAAGCGTATGAAATACCATCCACTATAACACTATACACCTATAATTACGTAGTGTACTATTATGCAGCATTAAAGTAAAGCATAGTAGTAATATAGATACATTTAGTAACATTTCATACCATAACCTATGCTATTAATATTACATACGATAAGCAGTATGTTGGTGTGTTACTAATACAGAACAACATAGATGATTGCGCAAGTACGCGTAATAACAAAGGTAGTGTAAGTAAAGGTAGCGACATAATACTCACCAACCATACCAAGGGTAGAATAGTACATAATATGTGCATGTAAAGGTAACACTCATATACAACCAACACCATAACACTATAATATAATGCCAATCACACAATAATATGTCGTGTAGCATAAGACATATATACTATTGCATAGTCTCCATAGCAGAATATAACAGTACACAACATATACTATGCGTATAATACATAAATTGGCTACCCGCATACCACCATACCACCATCCATAGTTGTATAATTACATATTATACTATATTCCCTCAATAAGCAACATATCTTACACCAACTTAGTTGCAAACTATGGCAGTGCATGCAGCGCAATGTAGTACTGTATATGTATATACATAAATCCATATCCAACACCATTAAATAATGAAGGAATACTCAACAAGGCATAACAATATACACAAGATAGTCAAAGGCAGCACAAGATAAAGCACAAGATAGCAGTACAGCGCAAACAAGCACAGCCGGTGCAAAAGTGTAAAGATAAACGCAAAGCTTGCATGCGCAAAGTACAGCGTACAGTGATTAACAATAGATCAAAGTAACATTGGCTGCTGTTGTTAGGTATGAGCCGTGTTACAAACATGTACGTGAACCATATAGATATTGCATCAAGATGTAAGATATTATTATTGCCCACAACTACATACCATATCTGTGCAGCAAGCATAAAGGCCAGTAAAGTGATAGTCTGTAGATTATTAGCCGTAGCGTTGAGATGCAATGAATCAACATAATATACAAGAGGCATAAGATATATGTAGCGTAATAACACCATACCACCATAATTACACACTCAATATACAGTAAGAACAATACATACATGCTTCAGAAAGTGCACCATCCACCATACCTCAACAACTATCTATATTATAACCACAATTACGTACCATACAAGTGCAAGTGTGTATATATATGTAACAACATACCATACCTATCCCATGTTCAAAGCAGATACCAGAAGGTATAAGATAGTATATATACATACACCATACACCACACCATAGTACAAGTATAGCATAGCGCAAAAGATAAAGTGTACAAGTATAGCATAAGTGGTGTATAAGTAATCGCACATTTGTACCAACTCAGTGACATACCATATAAATTCATGCCAAGATATCCATGTAAAAGATAATACGTCATATCGTTATAATTCATTAATTACACCAGTGTATATTAGCAATATACCATCACCAATAATCAACATAACACCATATTAACACCATAATATATGTATAGCATTATCATTATATAGCACACACCACAAGCGTAAAGGTCTATGTATATCAGGTTAAAGTGCAAAACATAGTACATACCATGAATTACATAACATATAGTGTGTCTAGCATGTGTAGCAGTAGTATATACTCATAAAGATAGTGTACGTATTATATATACAAAGCACCATTATAACACCACATAATTCATGCAGGATAAAGTGTATAGTAGCATACGTTATAACAAGTATATGTATTAGCATAATCACTACAATATATAATAATATAGTGTATTGCATTACTATGTATACCATAAATCAGAAAGTGTATAAAATCATACATACAATAATACCACAATCATTATAAAGTACATTATAACATACACAAATACATACACTATAAACATAATAACACGAATGTTATAGATATGTGTATTGTATTTATAAGTATGTATATTAAAGACTACATACCATTACTACACCATACACCATACAATCATACCATGTGTTATATATATATTTACAAATACCTGTGTAATTATATAACATACCATACCATACCAATATTACACCCTTTGTAATATACTTACACCATACCCAGATAATATAGTATAGTAAGAAATCATGTACAAGATAGATAAGTATATGCAGTATATACACACCACACCCATATACCACATATACAATATAAATACATACCACACCAACCAATAATATGTACATATAGCATAACATAAATATATGCTAGCAGTAAGATATGATACCATACCATGTAAGCATAGATATTATAAAGATGGCATAAAGATGCTATACCCCAATACTACACTATGCATATATAAAGTGTAGTATAGATATATTGGGTGAAGATAGGTAAAGATAGATATATTCTGGTAGTATAGCATAAAGGTATACATATATATACCATACCATACCTCATACCATACATCATATACACCATACCATGTACTAAAAACAATATTATATACCATAACTTGGTAATGATACCATTATCATATGTCATTAATTACCAAAAGTATACATTATCAATGGCATAATATATAAAGTATAGTATATCCACACAATATATTACATATCATATATAGCATAATATAACATACAGGTAAACCAATCCCATTACATAGTATTATCAAATAAATTTCTATATACATAATATACAAAGGTTGCAGTAAAAAGATATAATATAGCATATCCATACCACCGCACTATATACCAGTGTAGTGTGGTACATTATATACCAACACCACAACATAAGCATTATAAGTGTTAATAGTGTATATTAGTAAGTGAAGTGTAGTGTAGCACCACACACATACCACCAATATAACATACAAACCACTTCATAACCATATTATATACCAGATGGTAACCATAATACATGTAGTGTGGCATACACTATATAATATAGTGGTGCAAATTATAATACACAATACGTTTATAGCATAGTGTATAATATAGTAATGGTGTAGCATATAATAATATAGCCATATAATCACTATACACCACAACAGATATAAAGTACAAGGATATATCATAATACATATAATATATACCATATAAGTGTTACATTCATAACTAATACACTACATGTAATAGTGTAGCATAATTATCATACTATGTATACTACACTATATATGCTACACTATACAGTACTATACTATACTATACACTATAATATGTGTAGTGTTATAAGATAAGGG
Source organism: Cymbidium sinense (assembly GCA_021442155.1). Classification (NCBI taxonomy): domain Eukaryota; kingdom Viridiplantae; phylum Streptophyta; class Magnoliopsida; order Asparagales; family Orchidaceae; genus Cymbidium; species Cymbidium sinense. The sequence continues at coordinate 58,787 of JAKCPB010001947.1, read as the reverse complement.
TGTAGCTGTATAAATATAAAGGTAATATAAAGTTGTTGTGCTACATACCATACATGATATGTTAGATAACTATACCATACCATACCATAATATATACACACCATTATAATTATATAAGCATACCATAACATGGTGTACACCACAAGTGTAGTTCACCTCACACCATGTCACATCCATAAGATATTGCAAAAATTCTTATTGATTGTACCAAGACAATATAATACAATATTATATAGTATATACACACAATTATAATAACTATATACAATTCATACACAAGTATACTTTAAAACATAACCATAGTTCATAATTATAATTATACACCATATATATGTTCATACAATTACTATTAATTATAATACTATCAATTATTCAATTCATACCATACCATATGTATAGGTAGTGCATAAAGGTGTGAGTGTAGTATATCATTTTATAAAGGCAATAACATACACCACTATATCAATAGTATGATATATTGAAATTAAAATTATAATATACTTTACACACAACACCATACATAAGATAGCATAGTGTTGTGTATAATATAGATATAAAGGACTATATAAGATATGTATTGTATACATAAAGGTATAATATGTAAAGATACATAACTAGTACTATTACTATTACTATATGTATAGAGTATATTATATTAACTACACTATATAGTAGCATGATAGTGTAGTATATTATTATACACCATACACAATATCTGCTAATTAACACATATTGGTACCATATACCATACTAATTCATACCATACCATAATCAATAAATATCACCATAATATAATATATACCATACCATACCATACCATACATACCATATAGTGTTTGCATTGGTACATGTAGTATACATAACACCATGGTAAAGGTATAACGATAAACCACACTTGACCACCATATATCCTCAACAATCATACATATGGTCACAATATTGGTGCAGTATACATCAATATCAATGGTATTATAACATAGATAGCATAACGGTATATAAAGTATATGTAAAGTGCAAAGATACGGTGCAGCAGGCATACAATACATGGTATGATAAAGTATAACATAATATAACATAGCATGTAGTAACATATTTGTACTGTTAACGCATAGTATAGATGTGCATAGCAAGATAGATATGCACGACAATATACACCATACCATAGGTAGCGTGTGGTATATATCAATATAAGATATTATCATCCACATAGTATAGTGCATAGTATAGCGTTCAAATAATATGCTGTAACATGCAAGATGTGCATACCACATACGTATTACATAATATATAGCATGTATACCACGCAAAGATGTATAATATATACAGATAGTGTATAATATATACAAGATACACACATACCACACCAACACCACATAATTATATATATAATATACCATACCACACCTCTATTACTACCAATCATATAATTCACATAATATACAGCAAGTTGAGTAAGATATGTAAGATGTCTATATTCATAATTATAGTATACCTACCATAATTTACCATTAATATATACTACACTACATTACACTACACTATATTACACTACACTACATACTATACAAGTATAGTGTATAATATAGTATAGTGTATAGTATAATATGTATACTATTATAGAATAGTGAATATATATGGTGTAGTATAGTATAGTGTTATAATATAGTATAGTATGTATACTATACTATACTACACCATATATTATATACTATATACTATACACTACTATATTATATATACACTATACTATATGCATATTATATGTAGTGTAAAGATGATAAGACTATTACTATACCATGCAAATTAAACCATACAATAATTATACTATATAATTACAATTATACCATAGATGAGCAAGTATGCTGTATAGTATAGTGTATGCTATAAAGAAGATAAAGAGTATATATAATATTATGGTATACACTACACATACCCAATACCCATTATAATACACCATACCACACCACACCATACCACACCATATATACCATGTACCATACCCACCATAATTATATTATATAACACTACATATACCATTTGTATACACTACACCATAATATACACCGCAGTGTAGGATATGACTACTATGTAGTGTACTTGTCACATGCCAACTAATATTACACCATACTTTACATAAGATAATATATGGTGTGTACAACACATACATAAATACAAATTACACTTAATTATACCATACACCATATATACATCAGATATAAGCACGCACTATACATAATATACCATATATACAACACTATAGTATAATAATTATACTATTAATTCATATATGTTTAGAAGAGTGAAATAGTTTGGTATAATAAAGATAATATAGTTATTCTATATTATACATATATAACCACTACTCATAACCACCAAACCATAAAGACAAAGGTAAGATAATGTGATACATACACACCACATAATATATATGCATATTACCATATATGCAAGTATGCAGTACATGCATAGATATACATATATATAGTAAGTAAAAAGAAAGTGTATACTGTTATAATATGCTTACTCAGAATACTATTACCATAATTACACACCATAGATAACTATATTAATCATACACACAAATATATATGTGAGTAGGTAAAGATAATAAGGTAGTATATAAGATAAGATACTATAGTATTGTAGTATATAGTATACTATTATACATAACACTACTATAATATAGAAGTAGGATGTAGAAGTAAGATGTAGAGTTTCAGAATTTAAGATATGAAATTCATCATTATAGCTTAAATTGGATGGTTGGGGGAATGATGACATGCCCGATCTAGGTCTCATGGTTCTATCATCTCGGGAAGTCGCGGTCCTTAGTCTACTTAGTCAGAGGAGGTAGTCGACCCAACCATGAAGGATCCTCATCAACGCATGGATTACATCCAAGAAATCCTTATGTAGACTTGGTTTATCTAAGGAGACAATCTTAAGTCTACCTTAGTGACAGAGGTTGTCCTATCAAGTATACCCTATGATTCACAACTCAAAGGGTAGCCATTGGGGAGCATATGGGCTACGTGATCATAATATAATGGAGCATTGGCCAAACCACGAAGAGGACTCGGTCATAACTGCTTTATCTGTGGAGCATATTGGCCAAGCCATGAGGACACGGGCCACATCCTTACTGCCAAGAGATTGATTGAGACTGAACATAGTAGAACACTTGATTTGACATTGGCTTTTTTGTGAGCTAGAGTTTTTTTAATTTGTCACCCCCGACAAACAGTTATGAAAGGTGGATAGATTGAGTTTTGATTTAAGTTTTTTTAATGATTGAGTTTCATTTATGCGCTTGATTGCTATTTGAAAATTGATTGATTAGAATATGTTTAAGAGTTTTAGATCAACTCTATTTGGTCATAATGAGGATTAGATCTACCACCATTTGATTTTGATCAATTTTTAGACATTTCACTTGATTTTGAAACTTTATTATGTTTTTAGGTTTTGTTAACCAACCCGCCTAAGACTAAACTAAGCAACTTTAGATTGATATTTGATTTAAGTTGAAAAATTGATTAGAAGAATTAATTAATTTGAATATAAGAGAGTTTTAGATCTTGTCAACTCGCTTGGTCGCTAATGAGGATTATATCTATCACTAACGTAATCAATTTTAGACACTTCAATTTGAAACTCTTATTATAGTTTTAGGTTTTGTTAACCCAACCCACCCTAAGACTAAATCGAAGCAACCCACACAAAGATCCTCGACACTTGAATTTAAGCATCATAAGATAAATTGGGTGTATAATAATTTTAGGTAATCTTATGTTTGAATTATGAGATTAATTTATATTTTATTTTTTATTTTAATTTAGCCTGTGCAGCCTTTTTAGACATCAAAATTTGCACTTGTAATCCCTATGTCCAAGCACATGCAGGTATTTATAGCTTAGCTAATTTCATCTACTTAATGAAATCATTGATTTTGAAAATCATAGTTAAGATAAAATTTCTTAATTTTTTGATCAAAAGAAGCCCTATGATTTCTGTAGATTTTGATTTAATATCATCTTCTATGTGCTTGTACAAAGGGTTGCAGATCTGGCGGCGAAGATAGCATTTTGATTTAGATTATAGTTTAACACATCACTTGCACTTAGTTTACTTGTTTAGTTTTTGTAATTCTCCCAAGTTGATTAGGTGCAATTTACATCAATTTTGATAAGTTATGTCGATTTCAGTGTTTGTTGCTTAACCCCCACTCATGCTTATTGGCTAGCATAGTAATCACCTCCACATTCGTATAAGAGTTATTAAACCCAATTTGGATTCATTATTAGATTTTAAGTTTATTGCAAATTTGTTATGAGTTTAGCATTAGTCCCCCCTCAATTCCAATTAAAGCTTGTTTAATTTTGAGGAAATTGCAAGAAAAGAGAACTCACTTCATCACTTTAATTTAAGCCATAGAGAATCACAATTAGAATTTGTGAGTTTAATATTAGTCTCCCCAAAGTTTGTGAGTTTAATATTAGCTTCTCCCAAATTTCACTTAGATTTTAAATGAATATTCTATTCTTTCCAAAATTTGCTTTAAAGGCTCCTCCCTTTTTTTTCTTGTTTGAGACTTTTAGTTTAGAATTAGCTGCAGCTTTCCTTACTTAGCATTCTTAAGTCAGCTCATTTTACCCTCCCCTTTTTCTAAGTCAAAAGATTTGACTAATTTCTGCCTCCTCAAGATCATCCCGCAGGGTTGCATCGGGGTGTTTTGGCTTACACGCCTACTGAAGTGAAGAGTGGTGTCTTATGACACCATAGCCAGATTTCATCTTGTTGCACCCCGCTGAGCACAATGAGGTCTTTAAACCTGAAAAAGGACATACAATGCAATATATATTCCTCCCCTTTTTTTTCTAAGTCTGGAAATTAGACAAAATTTCAGCAGCATTTCGCCTAGGGGAGTGACATCTAACAAGTGGTGGTTTACTCGGTATGCCCTGCTGACCGTAGAGAGTGGTGTCTTGCGACACCATAGCCTATTTTTCATCCCATTATGCTCTGCTGAGCACAACGAGGTCTTCAAACCTGCAAAGAAACACAAACATATATATATATATATATTCACATTCACAAATATGTATATATATATTATTTTATATGTATAATGCTCAATAAACAATGAGGTTGGGTTGTGATTGGGAATGCAAGGCAGTGAGTGCGACCAAAATTGAAAGAATTCACTCACGATGTTCTTCCCATTTTGCGCAAGGTAGGAAGGCTAAAGTAAGGAATGCAACATCAAAAATTGAAAGAAGAATTTGCCTCTTGACGATGTTCTTCCCATGATTGTAGCAAAGCAAAAATGGGATGGGAAAAAAGTGATGAATACGATGCCAGAAATTGAAAGAAGAATTTGCCTCTTGATGATGTTCTTCCCCACAGGCAAAGCAAAGTGGAAGGGACGGCGATGCAGAAAATTGAAAGAAGAATTCACCTCTTGATGATGTTCTTCATCCGATTCATGGCAAAGTGAAAATTGGAAAGGCTAAAGCAAAGGTGCGATGCCAAAATTGAAAGAAGAATTACCCACTTGATGATTTTTTCCCCGATTGGAAGCAAAATGGCAAAATTCATGGGAAGGATTATAGAACGGGCGAGTTTATGGATTTACTAGAAGGCAAGTCACAGCCATGCTGGAAGTTGTGGGCCATTGAGGAAGAATGCCAGATGGGGCGAAGGCACGAAACACGGTTCACAGGCGGTACGTGATGTCGGTGGGAGTTTCGTGGAAAGCGCGGGTTAAATCTTTCAAAGAGGATTGTTGAGGTTGTGGGTTCCGGATTGATGGCCGCCATGGATTGCCAGAAATGAAGGCGTCACAGATCGCTGGATGCGCGGCGATCACGGGACGCGCTGGGCACGTAGCTCCCGAGGGTTGAGGGTCAAATGGGAACGTATCTGACAGAGCGATACGCTCATGAGGACATGTTACGGCTTCAATGGAATGACTCATTTATAGATGAGTCATATCGCCCAGAGGAGAACTCGATGATGCGGATCGCGATGGGGAACAAAGGGAGGGTTAGTTTTGACTGAAGGCGCGTAACAAAGATGGAATGGAGAAAAGTTTGGGAGAGAGGAAAAAATTCAAGGGAAAGAGGATTACCTTTCTTGGATGTGAGAGGGGAAATCGAGAGAGAGAGAGTGGGAGAAATAGTGCACAGGAGGAGTAGTTTCCATTTTCAATTTTTATTTTATTTTATTTTTTGGCAGTTTTCTTTTCAGAAAACTGAAAATTTGGGGAAATGGGGGTAATTTAGGAATTTTTTAATTAATTTTAAATTTATTAAATGGTTTTAATGTAGATTTCACATTGTAAATGAACATAGTCAATATATATATCAATTTAGGGTAATTCCATTGTTCTGAATGCAATGGCACAATTTGTTTCACATCGAGGGCGATGTTTTCTCGGCCAAATTGAATTTATCAAATAAAATATGCTTGTGCTTTAATTGATTTTGCATAGACTCTTCTAAATTGAGTACGAACAATCTCATTTGATATATTTCATCATTTCAAAGCCAATGGCATGATCAAGTTTATGAACGAGGTCGTTTGGTCATCGTCAGCACCTATTAATCTCAATATGCATGCAAGATGGAGACTGAAGGATCACCATACAATATTTATAGACCAATTTGATGTTCAATGTGATGATAGTGCTTGTCGATTGGAGGTCATTTGAGTTCATTTTGATGATGTCCAGTGCTTTTCAGGCTCAATTTTGATGACGCCCGGTGCCTTTTAGCCTAAATTTGTGCGCTATCACTTCAAATCACTCGATATTTGACCCAGCCTTTCAGCTTATATAAGGTCAATGTTGAGTTATTAGTTTGTGCTTCAATAGACTAAATAACCATGAAATTTCTTTAGTTCAGCCATCGGCTTTGTATAAACTATGGAATTGCTTTCTCCCCGTGCTTTTACTTGGACCTTGATGAGGAGATTGGCTTGACTGCTTAGAGCTTGATTAGATCATTTGAGAATAAATTGATATCACCTGCGGTGATATGTGATTGATTTGAGGCATCAATCTAGCCTCGCCTTGATCTATCGATCAAGTAAAGATCTCAGATCGTTGCTTGTAATCACTGAGATTTGAGATTGAACAGCTATCATCATTGAACTGACGAGCAAGGACTCTTTCACTATGGCCTTTTCTTACGGCTTGTTGAGTGAGGAGAGCGTCAGCAACTTAGCCATATTTGGGCTTGTTGAGTTCGACCTTTAGAACTTACTCGAGTCTTCAACTTGAGTTGTAGTGGGTTGGTGATTTTGACATCGACAATAAACGGGGCACTTTCACGCGCCTTTTCACGGCTTGTTGAGTGAGGAGAGCACAACTCGCCATTTATGAGCTTGTTGAGTCTAAACCTTAGAATCCATCCGTGTCCTAGACTTCAGGATGTAGAGGTTGATGTTTTGCCAACTTAATTGATTGAAGCTTCTGAAATTGGGAGTTCTTCTGACTTGATCTCCAGAATTTGACAAATCTGGGAGATAATTTTCTTGACATTGTCCTTTCATGTGTAGAAATAGATTCTTTTCTTCCTGCAAGACTCTGCAACTTAACAGTGATAGTTATAAATATATTCAGGGATTTCGGCATGATGCTCGATGTCAACCTGAATCAAAGTATATTTGAGGATCTCATCTCATGGCATGATATCAACTCAAATAAACTTAATATAAACTAAAAAAATTCCCCCTGTCTTGCAGGGGGAATTCTAAAGTACATTTAGGAGAATTCATCAAGATAAAAATATACAAATACATCCATATTTGAATTGATGTATTCTAAAGGAGATTTTAACATACAACATTGATTTCATCTGTATATAAAAATCTAAAAATATCCCCTGTGTAATAGGGGAATTTTCACGAAAAACTTCTTCATCTAGAGTATTTTTATTTAGGGATCTCGGCATGAAGCACAATGTTAACTTAAATAGATATACTAAAAAAAATGCCCCTGCCTCTAGGGGATTTCTATTATACCTCGAGAATGTATCAAGTATAGTACTTTTTCAAGTATCATCAATTGGTATTGGTCTTTCACCCTTTAGGTTGATGAGTTGGTATGCCCTCTATATACTTTTTTTTCAATGAAAAAAGGGCCTTCCCATTTAGGCTCAAATTTGCCACCACAGAATAATTGGTCTTCAACATGACCAATTCTCCTTTTGGAATGATCGATCGCACGTATGGTCAAAAGCCCCGACATCTTTGCTCGATAGACTTCATTTTGATGAGCTTGTAATCTAACTTCATCAAGCATTGAGTTCCTCCATTCTCATACCAAGCATTTTGATCTTCGCTAGATTATATGATGGCTACTCAAAGTGAAGGTAACTCAACTTCAAGATGAAGAACCGCTTAGTTCCAAATACCAATGAATAGGAGTGGCTTTAGCCGCATCTTGTAGGTAGTTTGATATGCCCATAACCCTCTACTAGCTTGGTATGTCATTCTCTTTATTTTTAGTGAGAATCTTCTTGAGCAGCTTGACTAATGTCTTGTTTAAGGCCTCCGCCAAACCATTTGCTCTTGGATTATATATTGAAGAATATCGCCAATCTATTTTGTGTCGATCAATGAATCTATAAATCTTTGTACTTTTGAAGGTTGTGTTATCAATTATTTTGATGTGGCACTAATCTATAGACCACATTATGCAAGAAGTTGATCACTCGCCAGTAACTTCTTTAAATGGAGTAGCTTCAGCCAACTTGGAGAAATAGTCAGTTGTTGCTAGGATGAAGTGGTGTCTAGCTAACGATCATGGATCGATTGGTCCAATTACATTTGTACCCCAACATTCGAATGGCCAGGATGCTATCATTGGGTGTAATAGATTTGGAGGTTGATGGATGAGATCCCATGTACACTCATGACACTTCTTAATACATACTCACCACCATGGCCAATAATAATAACCCATCCTTTTGATCTTTACTACCATCTTGGGACCTGATTGATGTGCACCTCAAAGTCCTTCATGAACTTCAACCATCACTTTGCTAGCTTCATCTACACCTAGGCATCGTAGCCACATTTGTTCAAAGGATCTATGATATAAAGTGTTGTTGACGAAAACATAGTGTAGCATTCTCTTTCCAATTTGAGCTACCAATGATTTATTACTTGAAAATTTGCCTTCTTTAAAATAGTTGATGAAGGCTTGCCTCCAATCATGTGACTCTTCTACAATAAAGGCTTCACACTGCTTTTATGAGGCAATGTCATTCTTAGCTCTTCTTGGTATAACTTCTTATTGATTTGGGGATTATGAGGAGCAGTCTGAGTCACTTCCTGCTGTGTTAGATTTAGTAACCCCTCTACCTATGGGGATTGATACTTTATTGGCTTTAAAACTCATCGAGTAAATATGTCGATCATGACATAATCACCATTCATACTTGTCATTTCTTTAGCTAATTTTGCTAAGAAGTCGGCTTTGCTATTCTCGGATCGAGAGACTCGAGTTAGTGTGATATTTGGTATATGCTTCATAAGCTCAAGAACTAGCTTGTGATAGAAAGCTAACTCAAGCTTGTTGATTCTATAAATGCCAAGTACATGGTTTATAATAAGCTAAGAATTGCCAAAAATATGCAAGTTCTGAATGCCTATGAAAATAGCATCTTCTAGAACTGCCACTAACACTTCATATTCAGCTTAGTTCTTGGCTCGGTCAATCCATATGACCGTCTCATTATCCCTCCTTCTAGTGTTATGAAGATGATGCCGATTCTTGCTCTTGCTCTTGGGAAATTTAGATGTTGGACTTGTTTGATCGATGAGGCTCCATCGAAGTACATTTCCCAAATTTGTTATTTTTCTCATTCATGAATGAGCATAATTTGCTCATCATCATTAAGAGAAGAGTCCAAGGATGGATGTAGCCAAAATTTGCTAAAGACTTATCCCTTCTTCAACGATATATCAAATTATAAAGCAATCATCTTGCCAAGTGACCTCCAATGGTCTTATCAAGTACTTCGCGATCCCTTGAGATGAGTGTAATCTTGTGAGATAACATATAATGATGCTTTTGACCGCAAAGATCAATGCTAAATGTACTTTCATCGAGAGTATCTCATTTCTAATCACTCGACCGATATAATAAAGAGCATTCTCTTGCTTTTATTGTGTTGTGCCAATAATGCTCTAAGGACTCTTCTAATGTAGTATGAATGAGAGGCTTCCCGAGTAGGTTGCATTGGTAGATTTAACATGTAAGTTTTGCTCTATTGAAGGCTTCGACACTCCTTGTTCCCATTTGAATGGAGCATCCTTCTTCATCAACCTTGCAAATGGTTGACAACATCTCGAGATTTGATATAAATCGATGGATGAATGCAAGTCGCCCTTATAAAGAATGTGCAAACTCTTGGAGGCATCTACAATTGCCTTGATTTTAGCAGGATCTATTTCAATACCTCTATGACGTATAATGTACCCGAGGAATTTTCCAAAGGATATCCCGAATGCACATTTTAAAGGATTCATCTTGAGATCATATTTTCTAATTCTCTCCAATACTGTTCTCAAGTCTTCAAAGTGGTTTTCAAGATTTAAGCTTTTCACCACCAAATCATCGACATAGCATTCCACCTTTTGATGAATTAATTCATCAAAAATGTACATCATGGCTCTTGAAAGATTTTTTTCAAGCCAAAGGGCATGACCGTAGCAATATATGCCAATAGGTGTTCGAACGATGTATGTTTTTTCATCTTCCATTTTGATTTGTTGTATCTGATCCCATAAATGAGAACATGTCATAGTTAAGTGTTATCCACTAGTAGTTCTAATATTGGAAGCAAAAGTCACTTTTTGGACATGCCTTATTTAGGTCCCTAAGTCAGATGGATTTGGCCATTCTTCTTTCTAACACAATGATACTATAATCCGCATACTTCTCCCATGAAATTTTTGATTAGCTTCTTATTTTATGTAATTACCTGTTCTTCAATCTCCAATCTCATTCGTCTAGGAGCTTGCTTAACAGGCGTTGCATCTGGTTTGATAACTAGTTTATGAACTGCTACATCAGGAGATAAGCCTGGCATTTCAGAATATGTCTAAGCAAAGAAATCCCTGAATTCACAAAGTTCCATTTTTAGCTCTTTAACTTTCTTATTAGGCATAAGGGCACTAATGAAAGTTGGACGAGGATCATCCTCCGCTCCTAGGTTGACTTCTTTAAGTTCATCCATAGTAGCTATTTTTCCACCTGTTCTTCAGTGTGCTTAGCTTCTACTTCATTCATTTTAAGAAGAATTTCATGAATCATCTTCTTCATATGATTCTTATCTCAACTTCTATTATATTATAATAGCTATATCTGATGAGATTTTGGATGAACCCACCTTTAGTGATAAACTTATCACTTCTCTGATGCTTGAGTGCTTCTTTAGCTCCACATCTTATTAAAAATTTAAGTCCTATGTTTAGTACTAATATGAACTCCAAGCTTATGCATCATTCTTTGCATTTTTTTTGGATAGTATACTGGTATTCTTGTTGGTATTATCTCATCAGAACTTTTATGTTGAGCAAGCTATTCAAAATCTTGAGGTTGAGACTCTTTAGATTTATAAAATAGAGTTCCTGTTCTGCCACTCTCACTTAATGGTGGCACATAGAATGTTATCAATTCTTCAATATTATGAACCTCGTGTGATTTCTTTGAAGCATCACGAGGGATGGGTATAATTTTGAGTGAGTCATCTAACTCTGCCAAGTGAGCTATCCTCCTTGATGCAACCATCTGACTCTATTTCCATAAGTACATTCAAAATCATAGCCTTAATGAGAGTCACTTATTTCATACTCTGCTTTTCTTGAGAGCTTATAAGTTATCTTATGTTCGACAAGAATATCTTCTTATTCTTCTTCCTGTCACTTCCCAAATGAGAACTAATTTTCTTGATTTAGGTGAATCAAGTATTGTGGAGAGTCAAGACGCCTTCTTCTTCTTCATCCTTATTTTGCCATTCATTTTGTGAAATTGCTCTTAGTTCTCAAGTGGATGCTACCGCTTCAAGAGGCTTTGTTATTTAGGCTCTTTGAGGATGAAGTACTTTGCATCTTCATAGATTTTTGCTTCATTGACGGAGAATGGTTGTAGGTTATCGAGAATTCTGAATTCTTCTCCATCTTTTAGATATTTCATACATTGAAGCATAATTGATGGGATCATGCCATACTCATGCAACAACGGCTGACCCAAGAGAGCTCTAAATGATCTATCAGCATTGATTACATGAAACTTGGCTTCTGTATATAAATCCTTGAATTTGAATGGAGAATAAAAGAACCTGAGTACCTTTTCAATCCATGAACCATCAATTATCTCTCTCAAGATGTTGGATATCGAGTGATAATTCTCAATATCTTTAGACTCATGAGATTGATAGAAGAATCGATCAATCAATATTCAAGATCGAGATGCCATCACTCTAGTGACATATAGGATGGTTGTGATAGTCATTCCCAACATAACATCCTCTTTAGAAAATGAGACTGAGATCTTGAGTTTGCAATGCTTCTGTCATGCATTTCTCAGTAAGTATAACTCTCCGATCTTTGAGAGAGTGTCAAAGTTTCTGAGGTCTTTTGACATTAAGAGAGCCTCTGCACATACTTATGGATCTTTCTGATGTGATAGAATATTATAATCTATCTTTTTCTTGATTTAGGCTTCATTTCTTGGAATGATATCTTCGTTGACTTCAATTATCTTTGTCTTTATTTGCATATCCCTGCTTTGATGAAGGTGGTAAGACTTTATCACTTCTCAACTAAACTTGAATCACCTTATCTTGCTCAGATTCTTCTGAAGAGATAGTTTCTTCAAGTTCCCTTCTTATTTTGGAAGATTGGCCAAAAGGGCTAGACTCATTTTTCAATGTCATAATGCTTCATAATGATGATTTGGATGAGTTTGACTCTTCTTTGTCAAGAACATAGATCTTCATCCTAACCATTATTGTCTTATTCATTAAACAAAATTTAGACATTACCTCGTGCTCTTCTGCTTTCTTGATAAAATTTTGATGGGTTGGTCGAAGTTTATCGACTAGTCTTGTCATCTTGAGTAATCGATGTTGAAGAATATCCATTGCGATGATTCAAGATGTTCTACAAAAGACTCACCATTATCTTCTTCATCCGATTCAATAATGGTTTAGGCATGAAGTCTGTGAAGTCAAATGGCGTTCTTGCCGGGTGATACTCCTCTAGATTGTTAATGATCTTTTGAGTTAGTTCTCTTCTTGATCTTCTTTTTTTTAGATCTCTTTGGTTGAGCTTATCATTTGATGAAGTAGCCTTATCAATTAAGAAGCCCAAATACTTGGTTTAGCATCTCTTAAGTCTAATATAGGTTCAAGTGTGATTTTCACTTGACACTAGGGACGCCTTTTGTAAGATCTTCACTTCTTTTTTGGAAACTTTTGTTTGCCATTCTTCACCAAATGAATTTCTTCTGTTTTCTTGTTGGATGATATGGAAGAGGACGTAATCATCATAGACTCTTTTTGGTTGACTAGAATACTATCGATAGTATATTCACCTCGATACTTCCTTTCTAGCCAATCTTTGAAGACATAATCTTTAATAGACTAATCATCCATGATAAGGAGAGTAGTTTGGATTATTGACATCAACATCTTCGCCTTTTGATTTTTGGCATAAAATTATTAAATAATTTAGCCACACTATCCCTAAAGGAATATTCTTTCATTTTTTCTTTAAAAGATGGTCGCATTCACTCATCATCTTATTATTGTTTGGACGCTCCCCACCACTTGGAAAGGTCCGACATTAACTACCAATTTTGGTTGTGGATTAGAATAAATGCTTCTTTCCTTATCATCATTATACATTGGTTTCCTTTATCCATGTTGTATATCACCCGCTTTTACCATTTGAGCTATAGAAGTGGCATGCATTTCTTCTTGAGTCTCTGTTTGTTTCTTTGCATTATGCATAGACTTACTATGGCATTCAACTTTTCGAATTTAGCCTCCATATCGAGCAAGTCCTGGATGTTGCAATCGATGTCATGCATAGAAATGGTACCACTTTATCCGCCATATTACCATACATGTATTTTACATCCAAAGTGGCACGCTATGAACTTTCCAATTAATTTTATTGAAAGACTACCTAAGCATTGGTACTGAGCGGATAATCACCCAACCCAAGGTCCACTATGGAACCTCATCAACAAAGTAACATGATAGACCTTTTATAATCTTTCACAGATTATAAAAGGAAACCAACCATATTTTAATGTAGTGGTCTTTAGAACTAAGAATACTACTAATTTAGTAGTTTTGGAGATGGATGAGGCTTTAGATTGACCTTTTATAATCTTCGTTTACTTTCATTGAAAATGTAGCCACATGTACCCAATGGGAGGTGTAAGGAAATATTCTTTGAGTGGTTACAATTCCGCATTTTCATCTCTTGTTTTGGATCCCACCACTTGGAAAGGTCTGAGGTTTATCATTACCTCCTAATACCAATTTTGGTTGTGGATTAGAATAAATAGGCTTCTTTCCTTTATCATCATTATACATTAGTTGCTTCCCTTTATCCACATTATATATCACTTGCTTTTTACCATTTGAGTTATAGGAGGCAACATGCGTTTCATTTCATATTGAGTCTGATGGTTTGTTTCTGACCGCATAGACTGCACTTAGTGATTCAACTTTTTGAATTTAGCCACCCTATCGAGCAAGTCCTGGAATGTTGCAATCAACATCAGAAATGGTGCCACTTTATCCTCCATATTACCCATTAGCAATTGGATCGCATGTTCTTCTTCCAATTGTTGCTCGCACTTCATACTTAGGTTGCGCCAATGACTTATAAATTTTGTCACCGACTCTTTCCTTCTTTTCAACAAGGTTATGATTTTCTTGGTTGCTAGTGAACCTTTTCAAATATGGTCTCCAATTCAATAAATGTTTTAACTGAATCATTTGGAAATTCTACATACCATTTGAAAGCGGCTGAGGTTAAACTAAAGATGAATTGACAGAAAAATAGTGCATCGTTCCCTCCTCTGTTACCACAAGTAGCCTTAAATTGAGCCAGATGTTGCTTTAGATTACCAAGCCCACTGAAAGTATTGAATTTTGGCACCAGTAATCTTCTGCACGACTATCGATTAAGGCAGCACTTACTCACACCTATTTTGAGGCTATGACCGCTTTATCTTTTCATTGATTATTGTTTCTAACCGAAATTATTAGTTCTCTTAACTAGATTTTGAATTCTGGCGAAGAGGTATTTGGTTAACTTCATCCCTTGCTTCATGCATAGCAAGTATCGAGCTTGAGTACCACACTAGCCGCGAATAGAAGTTGCATTGTTAACTACTCGATTAAAGAAATGTGCACTTGATATGATATTATTTAACATCTCCATCATGATGTTCATTTGTATCATCATATCATTCATTTTAGTACCAAGTCGCAATCTCCTTGTCTCTCCATTTGATTTGCATTTCTCTTGCTCTCTAGCTAGCATGGCAATCAAGATGTGTTCTTCCTCTTCTTCTATTTCTTGTTGTTATTCTACTTGCTCATTTTCAGGGGAGAACTTGACTACCCTTCTCCTTGTGCATTTGCAGAGACAGTTGTTGTTGGGGCTGTATGACGACGCTGATTATAAAAGCGTGTACCAGGCTGATCATTTCATGGTTCAACCATATAGACAGCTTCGACACCCATGATATCTTTCTCTTCTTCTTCTTCTTCTTCAAAGATTGAAGATCCATCCTCTATTTTCTTTTGTGAAGACTCTTCTTCATAAGCATCAAATTCATCAATGTTTCATATTCTTGATTTGGGCTGGAGTTCATATATATATCTCAATTATATAGACAACTTCTATTTCCATAGAATCTTCATTATTTTCATGAATTGACGCTTTCCAGTGGATCTTTGGTTCAATGTGCGGAACAACCACCTTTTCTATTAAAGGACCACGATCAATGTCAACCTTCTCTTGTAAGGGTGAAACTGATCAGTGATGGGATCCCCTAGAGGATTCTCCTGGGTGTCAACCATCATATCATTCATCATTGATATCCATTCTTTTGGGTATCCACTTTTGATGAGTTGATTTTGAGGCAGATTTATGAGTATATGTATCATGTCACACTCTATTACTAAAGTTTCATTATGGGGCATTGCCTCTTATTTTTACCCTTTCACCGACCTTTTGGATTCTTGGACATGTGATCCAAGTGTCACGCTTCGATGCTCACCATGCGAAGTGTATTCCTCAGCCGCCACGTAAGAGATGGCAACTTTCTTGATTTTCTATCAATCCTTCTTTCATTAGGCATTTATTCTTAGCTACTTTGAAAACTTTATATATCCCAGCGCAGTGTTGTATCTCCTTTGTGGTGGTGGAACTTGACGTGGTTGGTTCTTCCGTAAAGACTTTATTTCACCAAGAGAGTTTTCTCTTTTACCCACTTTAGATTGATGAAGTTGTTGTGGGTAGAATACTCACTCAAAGAAAGTGTTTACTCCCTAGGACGCTCAGATTTGGACCTCAACATTTCTCCTTCTTCTCTCGTTAATTTCCCGATGAGGAAGCTTCATGATCTACTTTCCGTAGAGGTTCAGGCACAAGCTATACCACGAGGAGTTAAAGACACTTTTGTCCCTTGATGATTCTTTTCATCACTGAGCTTCGATTGACCCAACCCTTTGAAAACTAAAGTTCTTTATTGGGAGAACTCCTGAGTAGCAAGTTGAACCTGCTGGCTTAATGGCTAGAGTTTCAAGAACTTGAGGCCTCAACATGGCCTTGGATGAATGTACCATGGGTGGGTACTTCAAGAGTTGCAGCTACCATAGTCAAGAAATTTAAGCTTTGTAGATCCATTTCTGCAAAAGTGAAAGATGGGGATTAGTAATTAGCAATTATTATTTCACCACATACTTTCAAGATGCAGGTACTAACCAATAATGATGTAATAAAGATACACTATGGAATGATTCATCTATATATAGAGGCTCATATTGAATTTATTACACACTTAAATCATCATTTTTTTTGAATTTTCAAAAAATTTATTGCTACTATAGCTCATATATGACTAGCCAAAGAGAAAGAGAATCAAGTGGAGTCGCCAAATCTAAAAATTGCCACCCTCCTCCTCCATGAAAAGAGTGTTTAAAAGTGTCGGCATAATTTTCAAAAGGTATATGGAATAGTAGATAAGACACTACCCATAGATTTCATTCTCGTTTTGTGAGGACTCCTGTGTTTCCTATAGCATGCCCTTATAGTTAATTACCTCCCAAGTGAGAGATAACTTTCATAGTCATTAGATCGCTGAATGCATAGCAGCAGAAGATAAGTTTAATTTAAGATATGAAATTCATCATATAGCTTAAATGGATGGTTGGGGAATGATGATGTGCCCCATCTAGATCCCATGGTGTCATCCCGCCACAAATTCCTAGTCTAGAGAGGAGGTAGACCCAACTGATGGAAGGATCCTCATCAAGCATGGGCTACGCCCCAAGAAATCCTTATAGACCTAGGGTGGTGTTTATCTAAGGAGACAATCTTATGTCTACCTTAGCTAATAGAGGGCTGTTTGCCCTATCAAGTATACCCTATGATTAACAACTCAAAGTGCAGAGCCATTGGGGAGCATACGGGCTATGGTCATGATCATAATATAATGGAGTCAACGCCAAATCCCCATTATAAAGACTCGTCGAATCGCTTATTCGGTGGAGCCTATTGGCCAATAGAGGACACAATGCCCTTACCGGTAAGAGATTGATTGAGAGTGAACATAGTAGAACACATGATTTGACATTGGCTTCTTGTGAGCTAGAGTTTTCTTATTAACCCATAAGCGGTGGGATTGAGTTTTGATTTAAGTTTTTTTAATGATTGAGTTTCCTTTATGCAGTTTCAGATTGCTATTTGAAAATTGATTGATTTGAATATGTTTAAAAGTTTTAGATCCAACTCGCTTTCGCTAATAGAGGAGGATCTACCGTCACCGATTTTGAACAATATTTTTAGACATTTCACTGATTTTGAAGCTCTTATTATAGGTTTTTAGGTTTTGTTAACCAAGACTCAATCCTAAGACTAAATTGGGAAACAACTTTTGTTTGATATTTGATTTAAGTTGAAAAATTGATTAGAAGAATTAATTAATTTGAATATATTAAGATTTTAGATCCTATCAACTCGTTTGGTCATAATGAGGATTAGATCTATCACCGATGTAATCAATTTTTAGACACTTCCATTTGAAACTCTTATAGGTTTTTTTATTAACCACCCACCTAAGACTAAACCAAGCAACCTGATCGCATGAATTTAAGCATTCAAAGATAGTGATGGGGCACAGCATGTGTATAGTAATTTTAGTAATCTTATATTTAAATTATGAGATTAATTTTGTATTTAAATTTTTTTTATTCCAATTTAGCAAACCTTTTCGTGACATCAAAATTTGCACTTGTAATCCCTATGTCAGCACATGCGTATTTATAGGTAATTTCATCTACTTAATGAAATCATTGATTTTAAAAAATCATAGTTAAGATGAAATTCATTAATTTTTGATCAAAAGAAGCCCTATGATTTTTTTAGATTTAGTATCGCTTTCTCGCCACCAAAGGGTTGCGATTTCACATCACTTGATTTAACAGTTTTGCACTTAGTTTACTTGTTGAGTTTTATACCCCCAATTTGATTAGTTTTACATCAATTTTGATAAGTTATGCCGATTTCTGTTTGTTGCTTAACCCCACTCATGCTTATGCTAGTAGTAATCACCTCCACATTCATATTATTAAACCCAATTTGGATTCATAAATTTTTTAGTTTATTGCAAATTTGTTATGAGTTTAGCATTAGTCCCCTCAATTCCATTTAAAAAGCTTTTTTAATTTTGAGGAAATTACAAAAGAGAACTCACTTCATTGCTAATTTAAGCCATAGAGAATCATAATTAGAATTTGTGAGTTTAATATTAGCCTCCCCAAAGTTTTGAGTTTAATATTACCTCCCAAATTTCACTTAGATTTTAAATGAATATTCTATTCTTTCTAAAATTTTCTTTAAAGGCTCCTCCTCTTTTGTCTTGTTTGACACTTTTAGTTTAGAATTAGTGTTTTCTTAGCATTCTTAAGTCGCTTATTTTACTCCCCTTTTTCTAAGTCAAATGATTTGACATAGATATTTCCAGATCAGGTGCATGTATTTTAGCTTACTATGTCTCAAGCTGAGTGGTGTCTTGACACCACAATAATTCATCTCGTCACTCTGAAAGCACACGTGATCTTTAAACCTGAAATAGGACATACAATGCAATATATATTCCTCCCCACTTTTTCTAGAATTAGACAAAAGTTTCACTGATTTTCTAGGGGAGGCGACATCTAAGTGGATTACGACACCGAAAGGTGTCTTGACACCATTCATTTTTCATAGTCCCAAGCACAACGAGGTCTTAAACCTACAAAGAAACACAAGCATATATATATATATATATATATATATATATATATATATATATATATACAAATCCCACATGTTCGACTTATTTTGCGCCTAGCAAAGGAACGGTTGGTTGCATTGGGAATGCAAGAAGGAATACACTAAAAAAATCGAAAGAAGAATTCACTCTTGATGATGTTTCTCCCATTTCCTGGCAAGGCTAAAGGCTAAAGTAATAAATGCGATGTCAGAAATCGAAAAGAGAATTTGCCTCTTGATGATGTTCTTCCCACGATTACAGCGAAGTGAAAATGGGATGGAAAAAAGGTGATGAATGCGACGCTGAAAATTGAAAGAAGAATTCGCCTCTTGACGATGTTCTTCCCGACAAAGAAAGTAAAAAAGTGGTTACGCGGTGATGCTAGAAAATTGAAAGAAGAATTTGCCTCTTGACGATGTTCTTCTCTCAATTCTTGGCGAAGTGAAAACTGGAAGGGCTAAAGCAAAGGGTGCGACACTAAAAATCAAAAGAAGAATTACCCTCTTGACGATGTTCTTGCCCTGATTGCGGTGAAGCAAAAATGGTGAAATTTGGATGTGTTGTGACTTTACGGGAAGGATTGCACAGAACGGGCCGAGTTTATTGATTTTTGTGGGTTGTAGGAAGGCACTCAAACCTCCAACATCAAGGAAGGTTTGCAAGTTGCTAGAGCTAACAAAAGGGGAGCTCAATTGTGAAGATGTGCTAGCCTAGATAGCCTAGTAGGCAACCACCCACCAAGTCCACCTCCAGCCCAAATTAATTATTGCTACTACAACAACGACTACCTCCACTCCCAAGCTTTTCTTCTTTAGTATTAGAGAAGATGAGGGCATCAAATCCCTCACCCCTCTTACTTTACTTGATTTATACTATGTATCTCTTATCAAATCCAAGAAATTGAAGAATAAAGCTACCTTATATTATATCTGTATCACTTTTGATGGGTTGTTCAATCTATTCTTAATAACTTTTCAAGTCTAAGCAATAATTATAATTCCACCTTCCTTCCTTCCATCTCGTAGAGTTGATTTTCCTACCAATGCTAGTGGGTTCACCTTTTAGATAGACTTGACTGAATCATTGAGGGTCCCATAGGAAAAGCTATGGACGTGCCTGCACGTACGTGGTAGAATCTTCCATTACCCTACCACAAGAGATCATCGAAGTCAACCTATGTAGTGGAAAGGTTCTACCTCCTAGGGTAGTACCTTAAGATAGAGAGAAACAAGCCAATGGTTCAGAGGATTGAGAAGCTCCTCCACAAGATGCTCCACATTGGATATGCTTGTGGAGGAAAAGCCCAAGGTGGACTAGAATGTCCTCTCTCACCTAAAATAGTTCCCATCTAAGCTAAGCATATATGATGCCCTTATCTTATCCAAAGAGATGAAGAAATCACTAATTAAGGCCCTCCTTGATCCAGAGATATGCTTAGCTTAGCTGATTGTTATTAGTGAGGAGGCACATTATTCTAGAAAAGCTTAAGGAATCACTTTAGGATCCATTGTGTTACCTTTGGAGATAGCTAACTGGAAGATCAAGTTTTTTATCATGCCTCAGGCCTTGGATACATCAAACAAGATGATTCCTCTCCTCCAAATCATCAAGTTCAAAAAGGATGGGATTGAGTACTATATCAAAGGAGATGAAAAGCCATTTTCAGTTAGAGAGGTTGAGATATATGAGGATGGGACCTACTATCTTCCTCAAAACACCATTTCTCATGAACTTGGATAAAACTCAAATTCAAAAGAAAAAGAAAAGAAAAATGAAAATCCAAGTGAATAAGAAAGGGAAATTGAAGAAGAAATAGAGTCGCATATCACATTCCACTCACAGTTTATTCCATCATATGGACATGTGGTAGATGACTCTCTGTGCAAAGGTAGAAAATAGGCAGTTCCAAAGGTGGAAGACCCCCTGGTTAGCTATCATCCAATAGGGGTTATGTTCTAGTTCATAGGAGTACCCCTACTATTCATATAGATTTGGAATTCAATTTGGAAAATGAGTCTAATGTGATTAGCATACCAGCCAACCCCTCTCAATGGGTTTCATTGGAGGTGACACTTGAGCCAGATAGCGATGAAGTCCATGCCTCTAGACAAAGTAAAGTATTCAAATCAGATGTATGCAAAACTATCAGGTAACAGTTAGGAACCTTAGCTCTAACTTCACTTTCATCTCAAAAAGTTGAATGTTTAGTAGTTAAGGAAGCCCCTAAGTCTTCCATGGATAGGAAGCTGAAGAGATTCTTTTTGGGATCATCCTCTTCAAGTCCTGAAGTTGATGTAGAAATTAAGAAAAATTCATATAAAGAATTAATGGAATTACCTTTTGATGTACGTATTAATCTTGCAAAGAATGGTTTGATTTATTCATGGTCTAAGCATAGTTGGAGTACTTTGAAAAGCTATGGAACAACAGTGAGAAGATCAAGATCGACTAGGATTCAATATGGGTCCACCTGACGATGATTACTGCTTAGTTGTCACCAACCATCTAGAATCGGATAGGTTCTTTTCACACCAAACAAACTCTTATGAGGATATATGTTTAGAAACCTCAGAAGATCCAGATGATCTCCAAATCAAAGATGCACCAAAATTTGAAGAGGAGATCCATTCAAAAATTGATAAGCTTAAAGAAATTAACTTGGGGATAGAAGAAAATTCACACCTGACATACATCAGTTCATCATTGAATGAAAAAGAAACTAATGACTTAGTTAGGCTATTGACTAAGTTTAAGAACTGCTTCACATGGAGTTATGAAGAAATACCCAGATTGTCTCCTAATGTAGTAGTCCATAAACTAGCAATAGATCCTAGCACTAACCCTATCAAGCAAACTCCTAGATGCATGTGATCAGAAATTGAACAACAAGTCATTTCTAAAACCAAGAAACTAATTGATGTTGGTTTCATCAAGGAAAAAATACCCCACTGTTGTCATCCCAATTAAGAAGATGAATGGCCGATTAGATATGCGATTTCAAGGACTTAAATAAGGCATGTTCTAAGGATGAGTTTCCTCTATACCGTAATTAATGGTGGACATCACCTCATCTCATGAGTATTCTCCATCATGGATGGGTCATCCGCTATAACCAAATCAAGATGGCCCCGGATGAAAAGAAACACCGCCTTTCAACCCGATCATATATTATTATAGGATCAAGCCTTTTTGCATTAAAAATGCTGGTACTACATACTAATGGGCCATGACTCAAATCTTTAATGAACTCATCCATCATTAGGTTGAGTGCTACATTGATGATCTAGTAGTTAAGAGTAGAGAAAAGGAAGAACATCTCTTTGAGTTGAAGTAGTTTTTGAATGGTTAAGAAAACATAACCTCAAAATGAATCCCTGAAGATGTATTCGAGTAGCTTAAAAAATTCCTAGGTTTGTTGTCCCACACGTGGAATAGAAATATATATATAGAAAAGATGAAAGCTATCTTAGAAATGCCACCTCCTAAAAGTTTAACTCAACTCAGATCTTTCCAAGGATGGTTTGCATATCTAAGATGATTTATTTCCAATCTATCAGGGAGATGCAAGCCATTCTCAGCACTTGTCAAAAATGACACCAAGTTCAAGTGGGATGACAAGTTTCAGCATGCCTTTGAAGATACCAAACAGTATTTGGTGAAGCCGCCAATTCTAGTACTCTATCCTAAGTTCACTCATCCTCTACACACATTGGATGACTCTCAAAGACTTGGTCCAAGCCAATGATGAAGGGAAGGAGAGTGCTCTCTACTACCTCAACCATTATCTAATTTTTGCTGAAGCGAACCCATTGAAAAATATTGCCTAGCTTTGATCTTTGCATCCTGAAAGCTATGGTGCTATATGCTTTCTCATATGGTGAACTTGATTTTTAGAACCAATCCACTACAGCATCTCATGACATGACCAATGCTATCCAAATGTTTGGCATGATGGTCCATGATTCTCTCATAGTTTGATATCACATTTATACCCCATTGTACGGTAAAAGGATAAGCACTAGTGGATTTCTTAACACACCCACTTCTCCGCTAGTGACGATCTCCCGATGAACAAATCATGAACTTAGGGGTGGTTGACAACCACCAATGGAGATGTATTTTGATGGTGCCTTCTTTTCATAAAGGGGAAGCATCTCTACTCTTTCAAGAAAGGTGGATAAGAATAGTTCTAGACTCATGATGTGATGAGATTCTCATACTATCTTTTTAATCCCTATAAAAATAATGAAGCCGAGTATGAGGCTTTGATTTCCAGTCTGGAGTTAGCTATCACAAGGTGTGTCAAGAGCATCAACATCTCTAGGGATTCTTGGTCATCAATCGATTGTCTTCTACAAGTTCTCAAACCCAAGCTTCATCATTACCATGAGTATACCATGAAGCTATTGGCCCAAATCCCTGAAGTCACCATCTACAAGGTTCTCCGAGCAGAGAATGGAGTATAAGATGCTTTGGCCAAACTCAAGAATGCATGTTTGGAGATGAGTCCATTCCAAAAGGTATGAAAGACAAGTCCTATCCCTTATTGATTGAACTCATCAAGAGACTTTCTTGAAGGGGAGGTTGTCATATGGATAAGGAGTTGGATTGGAGGAAACCATTCATAGAATATTTGAATACCGACAAACTCAAGAAAAGTCACAAGCCCATCAAGTGAGAGCTCTCTCTATGCTCATGGCACCTAATTCCTTTGATCAAATATACGTTATTTAGATAAACATGAAAGCCATGGTATTATAACTAAGGTACATTCAAGTCTGCAGAGAATCAATCTGATCAAGATGAAGATGAAGATCAAGAGACTAGGATACCATCTGATCGCATGGATGTAGCTAGAGATGCCATCAATGTCTACATGGTGTGGTCTTATACCAACCACCCAACTTTCTAAACCCTACATTGGCTTCATGGCCATTTGAGTGTTGGGGTACTAATATTGTGGATCATATCGATCCTCCTTCTTCGAAGGGTCCTCGGTTCATCTTAGCCACCACTACTTTTCCAAGTGGGTGAGGCAATCCCACTCAGAGGTCAAAGATCATGTACTTCGCTTTAGAAATCATATCATATAGGTTTGGGATGCTTCAAAAAATTATATCCGATAATGGTACTGCATTCAGAAGCACTAAGATCAATATCTTTGCCAGAAGACACAGTATAGATTAGAGATACTCTACCATCTACTACCCTAGAGCAAATGGCTTAGCAGAGGAATTCAATAAAACTCTCATCTAAATATTAAAGAAGACTCTTGATGACAACAAGCAATAGTGGAATGAGCAATTAGTTGAAGCCTTGTGGGCCTATCGCATCTCATACCAAACTCTAATTCAATCTACCCCATTTTCCTTAGTGTATATGTTCAAACCTATTCTACCTTTATAAGTTCAACTCCCATCACTAAGGATAATATTGAATAGCTAGATTGCTACAGAGCAAAATGAAAAGTTACGGTTTGAAGAGCTCAAAGGTTTGGAGGAGAGTCGCTTACGGGCATTCCAGAACCTCGAGTTTTACAATGCCAAAATGATTTAAGCTAACAATAAACTGGTCTGCCCTAGGCCTTTCCAAGTAGGAGAACTTGTGTTAGTCATAAGGAGACCAATTATTGCCCGTCAACAGATGGAAGGCAAGTTTGAACCACTTAGAAAGGTCCCTATGTCATAGAGAATGCCTACCAAGGAGGATCTTATTAGCTCATTAGTTGTAAAGGAGAACACTCGATGCTTCTAATTAATGGGCTCTATTTAAAGAAATATTACCCATACATCATTTTTGAAAATAATTAGCAATAAAAGAACAAAAATTTGATTCTATTTTATCAAAATCTTCTCTTCTTTCAAAACATTATTTGCTTGTCTTGCGAATCTTCCATGACATGTCTAAGATAGGTGTAAGAGTCCCCCAGCGGCATCCTATCCCCCTTTCACAACACAAACAAAACCAAACACAATCTCTCGACGCTATTAAAAAAGGTGTGAGAGAACCCAAAAGGCATCCTATTTTGATTAGCACAACTAAGTTTAGTGTGACAGAACTTAAGCAGCATTCTTTCTTAGTGGGAATTCCTGATGGCCATCTGTGGCACCATTTCATCAAAATCCCCAACATGTTTAAGGTAGGTGTAAGAAAGCCCAGGAGGCATACTATTTTCTTTAACACATGCACAAAAATAAACACATATCTTTTGTCTTAGACTATTTTGATGTGAGAGCAAGCCCCTGTGGCACTCACTCATTAGTCGCTTCTAGTCGCTACATACATCATGCTAGAATGTCACCCCAAGGGTGGTCACTTGTTTAGAAGATGTGAGTCCTCGCACTTTCTTCCTAACTTGATCATTACAAACCAACAAGTTTCTTGTTAGTTTAGTAGTTTCACTACCAAAGAAGCTACCCCATGCAGATTTTGTTTAAGAAGATGTGAATCCTCGAGTTTTCTTCTTGAACTAATCATCATAATCTAACTAGGTTGAGTATATTTGTTGTTTAGGATAAGTTCCCTAGAGACTCATTTCCTATTGACTACATTTGAGTCAATATAAGTCCTCCAACACCATTCACTCAATCCCAAGGTCGGATGACGTTGATCGAGATGACTATCCCAACAATCAGATCTGCTATAGAAGGATGTGAGTCCCTGAGCTTTCTTCCTAGGTTGATTGTTGCAAACTGACAAACATCTTAGGTTGGTTGATGTTTGCTATGCTGATAGCGACTCACCTAGTGGATACACCACTCTTGGCAGATGCGAGTCCCCACGCTTTCTCCTTGAATTGGCCACCGAATACCTATTTGATTTATGACTAACCATGTCATTTCTCCAGGGTTTTAGATTAAGCCCTTAGCAGCCCCTCTCCCTGTGGATTTGGACCACATCCTTTGTGACCCCATTCAGACACTATCCGGGTTACTCTTGGATTGGACAACCCCCCTTTCCTAGTAGCCACCCACGCGTTAGAGAATTTATTCAATGCATAGATTCTCCCTTGGTTGATAAATCTAAGATAGGTCTAGGCTGATATAAGCTCATTCTCAGTTTGATCCTTCGTAAATTAATAGGGTCCACATTAAAATAAACTAAATAAACAAATAAAATTTTTTGCTTGTGGATTAAGAATTCAGGCCCCCAAAGGGCCCCTTTTCCCAAACACACATCTTATCTTTAGGCAAGTAGAACTCCCTATAGAATTGCCTACTACGATGAGATAAATCCCTGACTCACTTGTAGTCGCCCTTAGGTTGGATTCAATCTATTTTTCGATAAATAGGTTACCCCGGTAGTCATCCCACTTTGGAAGATGTAAGACTATGATGCATTCTTTCTCTGACTGTGTAAAATGATGGGCGCTCGTTCAGATTGATTTGTTGCCCAAACCAGATCACCCAATGGTCTTTTTATGGAACATATAAGTCCTTGAGCTTTCTTCCCTTGAGTTGATCATTGAAATTAGAAGGCACTCCTTTGGTCGATAGTTCTCCCATATGTCGAGCTATTTACTTTGGTTCAAAATCTAGGTAAGTCTTAATATAAGCTTCTTTCGGTGATCCATCGCAAACCAACGGAATCCATCAAAATAAATTAAAAAATGAAATTAATCTTTGACTATCTTTGAGCTAATTTATCCCCCAATGACATTCACTCAATAGTCAACCTTAGGTCGGGTTCGATCTGTTTCTTTGCCAACCGATCACCCTAGTGGTTCTTATTTTAGAAGATGTGAGTCCTCACATTTTCTTCCTAACTTGACCATTATAAACTGAAGGGCATCCCTTTGGTTGGTTAGTCTTACTATGTGGTTGGTAGACTACTCCCTTTAGATTAGTAAGTCTAAGTTAGGTCTAGGCCTCCATGGCCCCTACTTAGTATAGTCTATCGTAAATCGATGGGATCCATCATTATCAAAAAAAATAAAGAATGAAATTAATCTGGACTATCTTTGAGTTGATTTAAGTCCCCCAATAGAATTCACTCAATATCACTAGGTTGGGTTGTCTGTTGCCTGATCACCCTAGTGGTTCTCTATTTTGGGAGATGTGAGTCCCCGTGATTTCTTCCAAACTTTGCCATGCACACCGAAAGGCATCCCATTTGGTTGGCTAGTTCTACTTGTTTTTGTTTGGTGCTACCCTTTAGATTGGTAAATGAAGTTAGGTCTAAGCCTCCATTGGCTCCAACTCGGTGTGACCCATTGCAAACAACAGGTCCATCTCAAAATCTAAAATCTAAAAATCAAACAAATTCAACCCTTCTCCTTAGTGGAGTCAAACAAAAACAAACAACTAATCAACAAATCAAATCAATTTCTCTCCAATGAGACTCAGATCAAACCTCTCATCCCCTTGTGGATGATTTGAACTTATTTCTCTAATGAAAGTTCACATACTCTATCCTTAGTGGATTTCTTTTTCCATTTCTTATGTCTTTGGCATAAGTAGAGCACATTACACTGCGATTCCCTTCTACCATCTTAGGAGTAAATCTCTAGTTCTTGTGATCGTTCGATGTTGTTGATCATTTTGATCAACATCAATATGTGGTGTTCATTGTCGGTCACACACCAAACCTATTGCCCTTTGTTGATCTCTTTTAGAATGAGCTCTCAACCCTCCATTTTATAAGACTTCTCTTAGACTTTAAGAGTTTCTTAGTCTTAAGACACATAGTGATTAGGCGGACACTCAACCTAGCCCTAGATACTTGGAAGAGTTAGCCATAGGAATAAGTTATGCCTTAGGAGTGTTAGAAAATTTGCCTACCCTATAGCTTGAACCAAATCCTCACTTCCTTCTTCCAAGTCAAAACTCCAAACTCATATCAACTCCAACTCTCAAACCTTAAACAAATTCAATGGATTTTCTCAAACTCAAGTCAATTACAAATGATTGAAGCTTATGATTGAAATTCCAAGTTCAAAATATTTCCTAAGTCCTTCTTATGGACTTAGCTTCAAATATTTCCTAGGTCCTTGATTCTCTCTTATGGACTTAGCCTAAATAAATCTAAATCAATTCAAATTCAAGGAGTTTTTCTCACAACCCATTTATATTCTCATTTATATTCACATATATAAATAAAATATAAATTAAAATCAATCAAACTAAATTCAAAATTCAAATCCAAGTCAAAAAATCTTTTTTAAGTCCCTTTGATTCCTCTCTCATCGCTTAGCTCAAATCAAATCAATCTAAATTAATTCAAATTCAAGGAATTTTCTCACAACTCATTTATATTCTCATTTATATTCACATGTATAAATGAAATACAAATTCAAATCAATCAAACCAAATTCAAAATTCAAATCCAAATAAAAATCTTTCCTACGCCCCTTTGATTCCCTCTCATGGACTTAGCCTAAATCAAATCTAAATCAATTCAAATTTAAGAAATTTTTCATAACTCATTTATATTCTCATTTATATTCACAAATAAAAGTGAATTATAAATTCAAATATCCAAAACTAAACTCAAAAATTAAATTCAAATTAAATCAAAATTCAACCTAAGTCTTTCAAGTTAAAATCTTGAACTTAGCCAAAATAAATTCAAAACCCTTGCTTTTTCTAAATGATTCAATCAATCCTTCAATCATGACTCCAAATATAAATACAAACTCCAATCATGAACCAAAACTAAATTCAAAAATCAAACCCAAGTCAAACTCATGTTCACCCTTTGAACTTGAAATTGTCAAGTGGATCAAAACCCATTTGACTTCAAATCATTTACAAATGGATTTATATTTCAATCATAAGTCCATATGTAAGTTCAATCAAACTCAAAGCTTTGACTAAGCCATTTGACCCATTTAGACTCACTTGACCCAAAGTGACCTAAAGTACTCTTAAGAGCCAAATTTCTAACCAAATTGGATAGAACTAAGCCCACCTAAGCCTCATATTGTGAGCAACAATCATCATGAGATGATCAATCACTCAAATTAGGTCAAACCAAGTCAAACTTAAGGATTGACCAAGTCAACATTTCATCAAAATGAAACCTAAACTAACCAAAATCCACCATAAGACAAATTAATTAAAATCATTGATCAAAACTCATTCATGACCAATGTTTGAACTTGACCAAGCCATCATTTGAGCCTAATGTAGCCCAATTAGCCACTTGACCCAAGTTAACCCAATTTGACTTAAAATATCAAAATGTGTCAAAACTTCATTTAAGCCAAATTGATTAAAACTAATGGGCCAAGTTCATTTCAAATCACTTATTGAACTTGACCAAAGCCCCAATTGACCAACTAGACCTAACCTAGCCTAATTGACCTTGAACCCAACTTGACCTAAAAGGTCAAATTGAGCCAAATCCAAATATAAACCAAATTAATAGGAAAAAAAAGATACCAATCTATTTCAAATGATCAACCAAACATAAGCCAACCCATGACCTAACCCAAGTAGGTCAAATGGGTCAAATTAAACTTGACCCATTTGACATAATTGAAATGAAATGAACAAAATTCAAATTTAAATCAAATTGAATCAAATCATGTGAACTTGACCCTGGTTTGACCCAATTTGACCAATTGGTCAACTTGACCCAAGTTGACCCATTTTGACCTAAATGGGTCAACATGAGCCAAATCATATCAAACCAACTCCAAATTCAATGAAACTTGGCATAACCCATTTTTCATCATCCAAACATATTCAAACTAAAATCAAGGTCAAATGACAATTTTACCCCTAAGCCATAGGGTAGCCTAAATTCAAAACTACTTGGAATTTGGTCAATTTCTTTTTATGGACACTTGGCATCCTCTTAGTAGACCAAATGGTCACTAATAGACATGGTGCCCATGACCCATTGGGTTTGGGTCATGAAACCCAACCCAGGTCAAACCGACCACCCCTTGTAAATGAGCACATGTGAATCCTTCCTCCACTCATTTCAAGCGCATGGCACTCCTCCACTACCCCCTCTAAACAATGCAATGCCACCCTAAATAGCCTAACTAACCCACTCAAGGAGGTGTATTAGATCAAAATGACAAAGGAGATCAGATCGATCTACATGGGAGATATACTCCCCTAATTTCAATTCAACTCACTTCTCTTGTATTTGATTAAGTAATAGGAAGTTGAGCTATCATCCTAGAGCTCCTCCAAGCTTCCTAGAGCCAATTCAACTTCTCCATTCTCAATTTCTCCAAGTCAAAAATAGGGAGGGCAAGAAAATCCAACTTAGCCAATACTCCATATCAAGCTCTCCGCAAGCTTCATCGAGACTCAATCAAACTTGCCTAAAACTTTTCCCAAGTTCTCATGATAAGGGAGGTGGCACTTCAATCAAGGCCATAAGGAGTTGAAGGTGAGCTTGGTCCATAGAGAGATCTATTCAACCCTAAGGCTTGAAACTTTCAACAGGGCTTTGTCTCTACGAAAGCTACCTCATCGAACTAGAGCACCGCTATAGCCTTGGTATATGTCCTCAAACCGAGCTTAAACTAGCCATGGTGTGGTCCTTTGTAAAAGAAATTCTCACCTCTTGAGAATTTGTTTGATGTAATCTCCCTTGCATGATGATGGTGTGGGTTGAATTTGGGCTTAATTCGAGCTCAATCACGCTCATATCTTGCCCTAAAGGGTGGACGGATGTCCTCTCACACAGGGAAGATCAGTGATGGATCATGGGCCATCCATCCATGCATTTTGGATGGATGGCCATGATCAGATCCATTGATTACCTCTCAAGAATCGCGACCTTGATCTCGCCATCCATCTTTGATCGAGATAATGAGAAAGCGTAGCCGATCCGATGTTGTGCTATGATGTGTGAAATTAAGTGGCCTCTCCATGCCAGCGAAAACGCAAGCGCCTCCATGTGGCACCAATAGATTAGCCATATAATTAAGGGATTAATTACTTAATAATCATGGAAACTTCAAATATTCATAACTAATTGTGGAAAAATTACAAAAAATACAAAATAAAAGCATTAGAAAGATAATTCAAAGAAACATATTATAAAATTAATTTCACTTAATTTTTAGCAGGAAAATATTTTGAATTAGGGTTTTAATGAAAATTTAATAATTATAATTACTCTCTAATTATCTTAGTGATTAATCTCAAACTTCTCAGGTGCATTTAAGGGGATGACTTTTGCCTCCTCTAATTTTTTTGAGATTTATTGATGGTTTAATTAGGGAGATCAATTAATCTTTAATTACTCTCTTTATGAAATTAAGGGTAATTAAGCATATGCATCTTTCTCTAGAGGAACCCAATGAACCTAAAATCTCCAAATTGGGCTATATATATTTTAGGTGTAATTTGAGTTTTATTGAAAACTATATTTCCTTAACTACCCTTAAAATACTAAACTAAGTTAAAATTTTTTGAAAAGAAACTTAATGTTATTGCCTATATATCATAAAATTTAACATTAAATAGCCTACTAATTTAAGAATTATTTATTTATGTAGTGAATTAACTAATTTTGAATAGATAATTAATTAAAAAGTATGAAATTTTTTTAAAATAATTTAAATAACCTTAATAAATATCAAATATCTCAAGAAAATTAATTAAACCCTATATGTCACACTAATTAAAAAAATAATTAAATTAGGGCTTAAGTATTAATTAATTACTTTAATTAAACAAAACTTTAAAAATTATATTTATTTATAAAAAAAATCTAAAAATATGAATATACCATCCATGGAAAGCACAGATAAAGAAAAATTTAACAAAATAAAGTCTCAAATTTTATCAAGTGTATAGTGATTAGGATTTAAAGTTTTATGTAATTAGTGTAATTAAGCATTAATCACTTGAGTGATTAGCTTGAAATTTGGTGTGAATGTCTTATGACCTTTGTCTTCCATAATTATTTTAAGTTAATTTGCTAAGTAATTTGACTAATCCAATTTTAAACTTAAATTATTCATTTTCATGTAATTAATAAATAATCAAAATTTAAAAAAAAAATGAAAGTCTAATTATATATTAAAAGAGAAAGGATGATCAAAGAAATTAGTTAGATCTTTAGTCCGATTATTTTGAAAATCATTCTAAAGGGTTTTTATTTAATAAATTAAATCATTAATTATCCTAGAACTTTGATAGTTCATAATAATTAGTGTAGATCTGCAAAAAATTGTGTCCAAACCCTCTTTGTGGTCACCTTACAAAGAGGTATTCAATGAAATCAAAATCCCCAATTGGTTTAGGATATTTTGAGTGTATTTGATGATTTTGAGTTTTTCTCCATTTTTTTAATTAACTCATAATTATAAGCCCAATCACAATAGAATTTTTAGGACATGTTTATTTCATGTTTATACATTTTCTATAAATTTCTCATAATTGTTTAGATTATACTTATGTTTTAATTGAATTTATTGGTGCTATTTGGCTTAATTGATTAAATACCTAATTAAATTTAATTAATTCCCCAAAAATTATTTAAATAACTTAATGAATAGAAATGGATTAATGGTTAACCTAATGATTTTTTCTTCTCATTAGGATTAAATAATTAAATTTTAAAATTAATTCTTAATGAACTTGATTAGACTTAGGTGTGATAATCTTTATGTGAATGACGTTAGAAATTAATAAGTCCAAATAGGTTATTCGGTGATGTTTAATTGCTTTTCTTCAATCATTTATAAATTTGTATCCCATATATTTAATTCATCCATGTTTCAAAAAATAAATAAAAGATTTAACTTAATAGCATGCACGGAATTAATAGTATGGTAATTATCACTTAATAAATCTAAAATTATTTTCTTAATAAATTAAAAAATATTTATTAACCCCAATATAAATCAATAAAGTAATTAAAACTTGAATCTAAATCTTATATGTATGATCTACAATTTTGAAATGTATATAGTTTGGAAACCCGGGGTCGTATTAGTCAAGGAGGTCTTGATACATAACAACGACACATACCTTCAGATTTATTGTGAATTACATGTTAAGGTTAAATTTTATATATATAAAGCATCTTAAAAATTTTATAATTTCATCTTTTTGCCCTTATGTATGCATATGCATATGTATTAACAAATATATAGTCTAGACATCCCGGAAGCATGAGACTTTAGGAAGTCCCAAAGGGGGTCTCTGATTACCTCACTTCTTCGGTTCAATAATAGCATGTTCTTATATAAATTCAATATACTAATCTGTATGTATATGTATAAGGTGTAATTAAATCATTTTCTTCTACAAAATTTATGCATCATACCTCACATATTAATTATTAATGAAACTACATTAATTCATTCATGAATTATACATATAATATATATATATATATATATATATATATATATATATATATATATATATATATATATATATATATATATATATATATATATATATATATATATATATATATATATATATATATAGTTATTCAATTAAGTATGTTAACTATTTAAATGAATATTATGGGATGATGAAGCAAGGTACAAAAAAATGTCACTAAATTAGTCATGCTTTAGTTTAATTAATCATAAGATGTCTTTTATGTTTAGATAAAATCTCTTATGTTCATAACATATAGCTTAACAAACACTTCATAACATGCCATTAAGATGATAAAAAAATCATAAAATTCATCTCTTAGATTCAACCTAAGTTAGGGATTAAGGTGGATCTCATTCCTTCTTAGTCTCTTTAAAATTTTAAATCAAAAGTGAAATCCAAATAAAATCAGGAAGTCTAAGTTTAAAACTCATCTCAAATCATTAATCATATAAAATGTAATCATCTTTAATAAGAAACTTATTAATTCATCATTAGATAATTTCAAATATCAAAACCTAATTATGACATACCACACTAAGCCATAGCACACACATTAGAATATTAAGTCACCAATCTTAGTCTTAAGCTAGCTAGTGTATATTATGATGATGTGATGTTTTATTTTATGGTGTAATATTTTAAACTAGATTGTGGGATTGTTTATGCATAGTCTAGATGTTAGGGTGACATTAAACTAAAGCTATTTTCTATATGGGATTATGCTTCAGGAACTGCTAAAATAATAAAAAAAAATATAAATATTTAGATACTATTGAAGTCCTAAGCATAATCCATTAGGATAGGTGGGATTTGTGAATTAAGGTAGGGTGCTATGTCATAATGTATGAAATATAACTACTTGATATGTATATGTGTATATCTAACCTCTGTTTTGTCGGTATAGTTTGATTTTAATTTTCATAAAAATGTAATTCTTATAATTGGCTTAGGATTAGAGCTATGAGATTTAGGATGACTAGTGACTAGAAAGCTCTGAGGATGCTTGGAGTGCCCAATCCATGAAGAGAAGATAAAGATGAACATTGAAGACCCTACAGTTTATTTTTTATTATAAATTAATTATAATCTAGGTTGTAATGGTAGAGTGACTACCCAATTTCTTTGCTTTTTTTGGGATGTACAATAAGACCAATCAGCGAATTTTTTTTTATTCTTCTAGTCATATTTTTTTTAGCTTGTTTACTTTAATTGTGCATTAGAACTACATATTTTTATAGGTTTCTTAAAGTTTGATTATTTGTTTTATGGCTTAGATGTGGTAGGCACTTCAGGAACTTCAAATTTTCAACTTTAACTAATCAACTTTAATTAAATTTTAATAACTCATAATCTCACCTTAAAGCCTAAGAATTTATTCACAAAAATAAAAGATTTAGTACACACTTAGCTGTATGTTATATAATATAACACCATGCATACATCTTGCTTTCTTCCTTGCAAATGGGTGGTCTCCATTTTGTGTGATAAAGGCAGATTGATCTTTGAGAGCGCTTTTGTAGTGGAGAACACCCCTTCTCTTTATTTTAGCCCATGACTGTTTCATCATGCATGCATATAAGACCTTCCCAAGATTGATTCCAAAATGATGATTAATGAATCAAATTTGAATAAAAATTTATAAAAAATTTGTTGCAATAGTCTAAAGCATGATTTCATACTAATCCTAATCTAGTCTCTTAAGAAGTGAGTTTAGGACTCTAGATTCATTCTTAATAAATAATAACCTAGTCATCTTACAATTACATAAGATCGCAAACATGATTTTAAATCATAGGAGGAGTTAGCTAGTGGCCACCCCTAAGAGAGTCGATTGATTCAGCTCTAGTGAAAGTGAACCAATATATCTCACTTCTCTAAGTAGAATTAAGTCAAGCTCTTAGCTTATGCTAGAGGACTTTAGATATAAATTTAGAGGCTACTTATTTCTCATATTTTATGAGTGTAAGTTCTCACCTCTTAGGCATTTTCACAATCTTTTGTGTTGGAATATAAGTCCTAGAAATCTATTAAAATGTCAACTTAAATAATCATAAATCTTTACTTCAAAATATAAAGTCTAATAATAGGATAGAATGCCAACGAGCTTCTCAATATATAAATATAATTTTTTGCTTATTCCTAATTGGATTCCATTAAAACTCTTTGTAATTGAGTCCTCCCATTTCATTCCCAAAATTATCAAACCTTTAATATCAAGCTTTAAAATCCATATATATGTTAGCCAATCACTTTAATCGAGAGTATTCTTGAAAAATTTATATTTTCTAAAATGTAATTAACTATGGGGTTTTCCCTTATAGGAAACTTAAGAACCTAGCTTAAAATAAATTCTATTTTATATCATTCATATGAAGTAGGGAAAAAATCTCTGGTATACATAGACCCATCAGCCTTATGAGTCTTTATTAGGTGATTGAGTCAATTGTAGGGTGATATCTCTACCTCTTGAGATAATATATCATTTATTGATATCGTACTCAATCATTTTAATAAGTATCCTTTAAGATCTACATGGTGTGCTTATTAATCACATTTTTAAATATCATAGATTTTTTTAGCGATTCTACTGAGGAAAGTTCCTCTCTATCTTCAATAACTTGCTAACATCTCTATAAATCCATAGTAAGTTTATACTAGTCATGAGCTTAGATGATAATTCATTCTATTAGATGTCTTGTCCATTTCTTCCTTGGGCAAGTGTTGCCAACATCTTTTCTTAGTTTTAGAATCTCTTGTTTACCACTAGCTAATGAGTAGTTTTATAACTTCCGTTGGATTCTCCAATGGGTCAATTCAATGAAATTATGATTAATCACTAAAGTCAACAAAATATTTGACCATCTATTTAAACCAATTTTCATGCTCAAGCATGGTGAGTTAGGTTAATACAATGCATTCTCAAATTCATAAATTATTCAAATCCACTTTATTGTGTGGTTTGAAGTTCAAATAAGAATCTCTCCAAATTTTTTTGAACCTCATTCATCATAGCTCCATCTGATGAGTGTGAGTTAAAATATCAAACTTATGAATTTTAAATAGACAATTAATACTACCCTTTCAACAGGATCGAGCACTCTTATAATAATAATCACTTATATCAAGGCACTGTGACATCTAGCAAGCTTATTTTCACTTTTATCAGTGAACTTAATGTGGATCAAGCTTTAAATTCTATCGGGGTCTTCATTCTTTACTCTTTCTTCTTCCTTTTGATTTCATGGTGCTTCAAGGCTTCATAGGCCCTCCTAGGATTTTGCCTTCTAGCCACTGCTCATAAACCCATAGCACTAATCCTAATTCCTATTACAAAATTACATGTTTGGAAAAATAAAATCTAACTACACCATCAAAATAGATATTAGCTAAACAACCATACAACCTAAGCAATTATTTTTTATTATTTAGACTTAGCACCCTACACATGGGTAACCAAGCCCACCTGTCCTAGTGTGGATTATGCAAAAGGGGTATAAGCAAACTACAAGCAAAAGTATTTATATTTATTATTATATTGGCCTTTAGATAACAAAATATCATATAATAATCCAAACATCTAGTCTAAAATATTATATAAAATAAAATACAATATCACAACACAAACAATTGGTGACTTAGGTGTGCATATAGATTACAGTAGGCTTTTAGTTTAGGATTATTATTTGGAATTATTTGTTTACATTTAAGTTATTATGAGGATTGGTGAATTTTAATATGTATTTTTTTGTTTCACTTGATATTTACTTAGCATATAATTATTGTAAAGAGAAGAAAAGGGGTTTAACCCCATTCATCATCTTAAGTTAACTTCTAAAGCATGTAATTATGATTTTGTTTTCTTTAGTGAATGACTTATTAAATAATTTATTAATCCTAAACTTGGGTTAACCTTAAAGGATCCTATCCAAGCATAAAATAACATCTTAAGATTAATGAAATTGAATTACTATCACATGGATGATGTTACATCATTCGTTTTCATCATCAATAGAATGCATACGATTTTGAACTTAACATACCTATACATGCAATGTATTTTTGGCACACATAAATGATTGTGAAAGCATATATTTTTTAATAAAACAGAGATTTCATTCCTTAGTTAAGTATACATACATGTATTATAGATTTAAGCAAGTATATGCCGTTATTAACCAAAGAAGTGTAATAATCAAATATCTCCTTGGGGCTTAAAGCCTCGCATTCCTAGGATATCCAAACTATATACTTACTATCTTAAACACATGCAAACATACATAAACATAAGATTGAAAACCACCCAAAAGATTGTAAGTTAACAAATTTATTTATTCATGTAAAGTAAAGCTCTATCCAAATTCTAATGCATGCATACATATGAATGAAATTAAGTAAGTACATGACATTATTAACCGAAAAGTGAGGTAATATAAGACCTTCTTGAGGCTACTTAAAGCCTCAGATATTCGTGGATGTACAGACTATAAGCTTACTAGCATCCAAATACATGTAAACATACACATGATTCATGAAAGTAAAATGATACTTTAACATGTTTAAGCTATAAGAAAATATAAATCACATGTAGTATTCATAACCAACATCAATTTAAATTTTCATCATTAGTTTATAATTTTGAAAATAGTTTTGAAATTTATTAGTGATACTAGCCATACCATATAATAAGATTCATTTAATACATGCAACTTATACATAACTAATTATATTCGTTAGATTCTTTTATTTGATAGCATGAATGCATGATATGAATAGGCATACAAATTTATAATGGTTGAAAAGGAATAACTAAACATTTTTCACATAATACATTCAATCACATTAACTCTTAAGGACAATCAAGTTATATAAAACTATACTATTAACCAAAACTTCTTAGGAAATTTGATTTTTATTTTGAATTATTAAATCTTAAGGAGGAGAAATGATATTTATTATTTTACCCCATCTCATGTGAGTGACTTAATGTGTTTAAAGGAAATGTAATTAAATGAATTTTATGGATTGACTATGTTTAAGTCATTAAGCAATTAATGTAGTTTCCCTTTCCTAAGACTCTTTAATTTGATTAACCACTAAACCATGAGCATCCAATGATATTCCATTGAGTAATTACAATTTGCAATGCATTAAACAAGGCATAATGGAATGAGGCTCGCATTTAAAGGTTAATTAAATTAAAGAAGAATCTAATTAAGTACTTATATGATGTTCCCACACTCATGGGTTAATCATATGTTCCTTAAGAGTCTTTATGTTATTAAACACATAAAGAGGAACCAATAAATTCAATTTAATTTCTCTAAAACAACTATCATTTTAATTTGATTTAAATTTACCATTAATTGCCCAATTAATCCTTACTTAAACTATAAATTAATTAACCCTCTTAATAAAATGTATTAAGGAAAATAATTAAGAATGAGGTTCTAATCATCCCCCTCATCATTTCACCATTAACATTGATTAATCATCTTTAATTACTTAATTTTTACTATTTGGCCTTTTAGTAATTTTTAAATTACCTAAAGAGGGTAATTAAGATTTGCATTTCAAATTCTCCAAATTACATGGTTAATAAATCCCAAGAAAATTATGAGAGGTAGAGGACATCCCATAGAACTAGCCAACCAAATTTGGGGTTAATTAACCAAGTAATTAAGTTTTAATTAAGGTAATTAAGAAAACTTCAAACCTTAATTAAGCAATGTTCAGTAATTAAACTTTATGGATTTTATTTTTATTAAATTCTTATTTGTTTACCCTTTTCAAATGATTTACTCATACTTTTAGAATTTTTATATAATTAGTTATGAATTTTCAAATTTCTCGCTAATTAACTACATTTCAATCACCTACTTAACCCTCTAATCAGTCGACGCCACATGGATGCTAATGCGGCAACGCTTTCCACATGGCACCATGGGATAGGCTATTTGAAATGTCCCTTATGGTGCTTGATATAGCGGTGGTGGATGCAATTTCTTCCCCTCCATTCAATCTTGGCTTAGACAGGGGAGATTAATCTCGTGGTTCCTATTGGATTAATTTGAGATTTCTAGTAGATTAAATCATGGACATCCATTCTAATCATGCGAAATAGAGGTCGATCTCGTCCCTAAACACCAGAAGATGGACATCATCTGCCTTTCATCGCTTGATCCAAGCTCGTCAGAGCTCGTGGGACATTGAGATCTACTACAAAATGTGTGAGGAGATCTAAGGAGATCATATGGTGGAAATTGCATGAAATCATAAAACTCTTCACAAAACACCATCACCTAATGTATTTTTTATAGTTTGTCAGAGTTTACCTTGCTGGAGCTAAAGACCGACAGTCCAACAACTGAGGTAGGTTTTCTTTGAAGAGACGAAGCCTTGTTGAGATGCTCTTGAGTTGCCTCCTCGCTGATAGCTCTATGGACCAAATGCCACCGTGAAGCTCATCGAAGTTGGTCTAAGAGTGCCTTTTGCTAATCGAATTGATTAAGAATCATTTTATTTCGACTCGTGGAGCTTGGGAAAGGTGTGGTACGAGTTAATTTTAGTTTGGTGGAGTTTAAGTGAGGTTGACAGATGAGCAATTTCATTCAGCCTTAGGTCTCGGGATAGGGGCATGGGATTGGGAGAAACTTTGGGGATGCTAGCAATCACTCAAGGAAACTCTCTATGTCATTTGAATTAGATGGGGAGGAGTATACCCTCCTTCCCAAGTGATCGATGGTTGGGATGATTTTGGTTTTGGGTAGGGGGTAGGTGGCCATAGATGTGGTGAGGGTTAAAGTGGAGACTCTTGAGGGGTCGAGGTGGAATGGGCTTGAAAGTGTGTACCTCCACCAAATGTTTTAATGGGGAGCAATGGGTGAACTCACCCTCTCTTGACCTAAGGCTGAACCCAACAGCTTTGGGCCAAGTGGTTTAATGGTCCTTATGTCCAAAATGGGCTAAGGCTGGCTGTCATGGCTTGGTGAGTTGGTGAGACCATCTAAATGGGGATTTTGTCTCATTTGGATGGGTTGGTCTAATGAGTTTTGACCCAAACTGTGTCCACCATGGGTTGGGTTCATTTGGGCTGAGCCATAGTGACCCAAGGATGAGTCATGCCAAGATTGTTTGGGTTTGGACTTGGTTTTCAATTTGACTCCATGGGTTCAAGGGTTAGGACCAATTAGTCAAATTAGGTCAAACTGATGGTTTGGGTATTTTTATATGATGATTTGAAATGTTTTGGTATAATTTGAAATGGATTTGATTTTGGTTCACTTGGGTTCATTTGGGTCAAATGGCTTAAGTTGACAAATTTGGTCAAAGTGGCCAAATTCTCTTGGGTGGAAGGTTGGTTTAAGTTCAATTGATAATTTGAGAATGATTGTAGGTTTTGGTTTAAATTAATTTTAATTTGGGAATGATTTGACTCAACTTGACCCCTTAGGTCAATTTAGGCTAAATGGGTCAATTTGGTTGGTTTGATCAAATTGCGTTCAATTGGAGGTTGGATCATGTTCAACAATCAATTCATGATTGATTAGCGCATTGGTTTCAATGAATTGGATTTACGATTTTGATTTGACTCATTTTGACTTTTAGGTCAAACTAGGACAACTTGAATCAAAGGGTCCAATTAGCTTGGTTAGGACAAATTGGTGGTCAAGTCATGTTCAATGATTTATTTTGATTGATGGGAGTCATTTCAATTAATGAGGTTGGAATAAGGTTTGGTTCAAATTAGTCCTATAGGTCACTTTGGGTCAAGTTGACCAAATAGGTTAATTAAGTTGGATTAGTTGAATTGAGTTTGATGATTTGTTTAGATTGATTGATGGCTTTTGATTCTAATTGATTTGGATTTAATTGGATTTTGGCTCATTTAGACCATTTGGGTCAAATGGGCTAACTTGGGTTGATTGGATTGGTTTAGTTCAATTGGTTTGATTATGAGTTTTGGGGTTTGAAATAGAGATTTGAATGATTGGAGTGCTTTTGTGAAAATAAGTTTGGGTTTGGTTCACGAATGAGCTTTGTTCATGGGATGGATCCATGGTGGAATGAACTTGTTAGACTTAATCTAATTTGGCTTGGAGCTTGGATATGAAATAAGATTCAATTTGAGATTGGGCTTGAGGTTGGTTTTGGATGATTGGACAAGCATGGGTTTTGGTTTAGGCCATAAGATAGGTAAGACCTATTTGCTAAGGCATAACCTAATATTAAAGTATACCTCCCTAAGTCTTTGTTTTAGTGTTCCCTTAATCAGAAGTGTCTTATCACTAAAGAGATCCTAGTGCTTAGAAGATTCCTAAGTCTAAGATGAGAAGGATGAGCCCTCACTCCAAAAGTGAGGTCAACGCTAATCTAAAGCTCAAATTTCAAAATAATATTTAAACCACTTGTAAGCATTATTGATTGCAATCCTTATAGGATATGTTGATTAGTTCGATCAACACTAATATTTGTGGTGTACTATAGTTACTCCACTACACATATTGGGGTCCATTTATTGATCTCATTTTTAGATGATGTTAACATCATCTTCAATCTTAGTAATTAGAATAATCTTAATATATTAAGAGCCTTCTGATTAGACACTTAGGACACTACTAATGGTGACCTAGTGAATCCTTTTAAGATAGGTTTTGGTGAATCCAAACCAAACTTAAATCTAAATAAATGATTGAACCAAACACATTTTATTTGAAATCTAAATCCAAGTGAGCTTAGACTAAGGTAATTGGGATGGTTAACCTAACTATCCTACTTAAGCTCAAAATTAACTAAACCTAAAGAAATTAAAATAAAATCAAAACAAAGTAAAATTAAATTAAAAACATAAAGGCAATACATGAACATAAACAAACCTAAAAAAATAAATATGAATGAAGGTCAAGATGATCAATTAAGTCACTTGATGTTGACCTATTTGGGCCCCATCAAGTCGGTCAATTCCTAAAATTTGACTAAATTAAATCATTCCAAGGACTCAAAGTCATCAAATGAATATGTTTAAACATTAATCTAAAAAAAATCTAAAA
Source organism: Cymbidium sinense (assembly GCA_021442155.1). NCBI lineage: Eukaryota > Viridiplantae > Streptophyta > Magnoliopsida > Asparagales > Orchidaceae > Cymbidium > Cymbidium sinense. Next base: position 15,849 of record JAKCPB010001947.1, on the reverse strand, counting down.
TTAGTAAGGTTTTAAATGGGCTAATTAGATCATTTGATCCAAATGAATCCTCTTAAAATCTATATGAAGAGAAAATTGGAATTACATTAAACAAACCATCCAAAACCATTTGAAAGTCATAAATGAACATAATTTAATTAATTATTGAGATTGACTAATTTGAGCATTTATCCCAAATAAATCACAATTTGGATTAAGGTGGGTTAAACTTCAAAATTAATCTTAAAAATAATCAAATCAATTAAATTAAATCACCCCAAATATAATTTAAATCTACTTACACTTTAATTATACCAAATGAACCAATTGAAATTAATTAGACCTAACTTAATCTAAGATGGGTTCATTTGTGAAGAAATAAAATTTAATTTCAAATTAAATAGAATTAATTAATTAAGAATATCATAAATCATTAAACAAACACAATTGAAACTCAAATCTAAATCTAATCCAATAAATATTTGACCTTATCACCATCTTTAGCCCCATCATTAGAGTTCAATTACCTATGGTCGACAACCTCCATTGAAATCCAATGAAGTAGCTCTAGGCCAAAATAAAAAAAATAAAAAAATAAAAAAAGGAGAAGAAGAATAAATTCTCTAAAATTGTCTATAATAAGTTTGAAACTCAACAATTCAACGGACTCCGAACATCGGAATGCTAATGAACATATATTACAATATAATTAAAGGCATATGGTCAATTGATTTAGATTTTATGAATTATTTGGGATCAATTCTATTTTGTATTTTATATTTTTTAAAATAAATAATATTATTTTATAATACTTAAAACAACTTTGAATATTTTTAATGTTTTTTAAAATATTTATTATCATTAAATAATTTTATTATAAAATAAAATATAAATATGAAGATTACAACTTAATCTAGCCTATAGCGCAATGAGTTTATATTCCAATAATATGAAAAAATATTAATAATTTACTACAAATTATAATTTTTAAAATAAAGAAGAAAATCTCATTCGACATTTAGATTTAAATTTGTTAATATTTGCCAGTCTCTTAAGTATGAACTTGAATTCAGTTCACATAATTTTATGTTGAATTTAAGTTGAATTAATGTAACTGTCAGTCATAAAATTATAATCAGCATGCAAAAGATACATTTTTCTAAGGATGGATAGCTGCAATTTTTTATAAAATGATTGTAAAATTATTGTAAAAAATATTTTAAAAAATTATTATAGATATTATAAATATTTTATTTTATTTTATATATTAAACATCAGTTTTTTAACAATTATTATATTTTAACAATTCTGATTTTCAAAAAATTATTTTTATCATAATTTTTTTAAAAGCATTAAAAAAGTTATTTGCTAAATATAATTATAATTATTTTCTGAAAAGGAAAACAGCTTGTCTAAACATCCTAAAAATTAATTCAAAATAAGTCTTACTGGGGCCTTAGGGGACGGACCTTCCCTTAATTCAACCTCGTTGCATTTTTTAGAGCATTTTGGGCCGCTAGTGGGTTTTGAAAATCTAGAATTATTTTAAAAAGTATTTTGTGTTTTTATCAACATCAAATTATCATTTTTAATTTAGAGAGAAATGTTAACCATTTAATTTTTTTTTCTAATAAATATATTGTAAGGGTAATTTAAATATATCAGCAAAATATGTAATGATTTGACACCTTCAATATAATAGATCATAGATGAAATTGAAAATTCTAAATTTGTTTATTTTATAAAATATAATTATATCATATCACTACCAGCCTATATAAATCATAATCTATATTTGAGAAAAAGTGAATTTGAATTCCAGGTAATGTTTAATAACTTGATTTACGCATATATCGAGAATTATTGTTTTGATAAATTAGTGTAAATGTACATTTTTCTCGTTATATTATTTTTATGCAATAGACTTTTTTAGAAAATAGTTGCAAGAGACTTATGATGTATTTGAAACAATTTTTTAGTTGATTTGCTTTTTCAAAAGTAATCATAAATCAAAGCAGCCTCATTTATAGTTTTTTTTTTTTTAAAATTTTGTGATTAAAATTTATTTTGAGAATCAAGAATATGATGACGATGAAATTTATTTTTTTTTAGAATTTTCAAAAAAAATTATTTATAACAAATTTTAATAATAAATATCCCAAACAGACCCTTAATCTAAATTTGAATGCACTTTATGATGTGCAAACGCATGTTATATTAAAAATAAAATAATAATAATAAAAATATGTATTAAATAAATATATTTTAAAAATAACATAAAATATAAAATAAAATTTATCTCAAACAGTCTTTATACAAGAACTTATCACAACAATCCATTGCATCAGAGTAATACATTACTTTTCGTTTTAGCTACTTTCATTATTATCTTAGATAAATATAAATGTTTGTAAGCATAAATATATATGCTTAAGAAAATTTATCTTGGGTTTGAATAATCTTGAGTTACAATGTTTTTAATGAAATATAATGATAATAAGAAATTACAAATAAATATGTTTTTCAATAAACCATAAAAAATAATAATTGTGACATTTTTTTATGTGATTTAAAGTGGTTGCCCGGTTAAAAATAATATAAACTGAATTGAAATGCAATATAAAAAATTAGTTTAAAATAAAAGTGATGTGTTTGAATTAAATTTAACTTATTTGGTTCTAAAACTATAAATACAAGAATTTGTTTATTTTAGTTTGGTAAAATCAACTAATGTAAAGTAAAATATCGGATGTTTCGACAATAGCAGGCACGACAATATGATGTTATTTTATATCGAACAATGCATTTAGGAATTGTCTAAATATGAAGAAATCTAAATACACTGAATTTAAAACTAGTAAGTATTTCACTACACTAAATACAACCAACCAATCTAAGTCATTGTCCCCAATAAGATTTCACCAATCCCAGAAGGAGTCTCACATGAATTTCAATACAATTGTAGAGTCATTCAAATTATATGCAACGGATGTCAAGGTAAAGATTTTTTTAATTGTTCGCAATAAAGTGACGAAGCTAAGAAAACACGATGCTAACAAAAATTTGGCTCAATATGACTTATATACCATTGTGATCTAATATCTTCTTTATAATCATTTTAGACATATATGTTTGAGAGTCCATTTTAATCAAAAAGTATACGGAGTATTTTAAACTCAAATTATAGATTATTTATTCAAATTTGTTTGAATTTATTTTGAATATTAGATTCTAACTTAATATTCAAAGCTCTTATTCAAATTTAGATTTTGAATTTCTCTTTTCTACTATAACTAAGCTGTAGGCAATGTCAAGGATGGTGAATGCATTGTACTCTTAATTTAATAGAAAAAGCACATTGATGCAAATCTTTTAGGTTGGCATTTGAAGGGATCATGCAAGATTAACTACTAAATACTTTGAAATAGAGGTGGTACAATGAGAGGGTGTAATCCAATCAAATCAACTCAAATGCCACTATAGGAGATGCTTGGAAGAATCCTGTTCAAATATTCATGTTAACATGTTTCATCTAAAATGATCTTTTGGTATATATTTGCCCAAATAAAAATATAATGACGTATTTGTCCAAAGATTGTGATGCATCTAAAATCAAATTTTATTAACTTGATGAGTTCTCGCTTCCTATAACTCAAGTTCCAAAGAAACTCCTTTTTATCCTTGATTCCTTGAGTAGTAGGAAATAAATCAATAATCTTGATAAATGATACTCTTTTGCTTAAATATATTCATCATAAGTCATTATAATACAAGCAAGGTGACATATCATGCATGCGTAAATAAGTTGAGTTAAGCCAAATCACACTTAACTTGAGTTTGACTCACCTACTTGCTTGTTAGCTCAAACTTGGTAGTAGAGCTCAAAGGTTAAGCTTGAGCTTGTTTCACGCAATAATGATGAGCTTTCAGTCACATCTTTCGAGCAAAGAGAAAGTTGCAAGCTAGAGTGGAGCATGTGCCAACATCACCACCACCACAAATTGAAGAAAATTAATTGTGATAGGTACTCACTTGAGAAGGCATCAACGTGATCAATAACTATGAGAGCTCACGAAGAAGACATTAGTATAATACTAAGATGGCATAAGATGGCACTAGGGTGCATGAATTGAAGAAATAATATAATTTGCAAGTAAAAATTAAATATAAAACAAAAGAAATAATATTTTCTCACATTCAATAGAACATTAAATACAAGAATTTAATATTTTTTTAATAAATCAATCTTAATTTTTTTTAATAAAGTTATAATAGCTTTAATAAAAGAGTTCAAAAAAAATGAGTCAAGCTGAGCCAATGAGTTTAGCTCGAGTTGGAGTTTGAGCCCATATAATATACAAGCTAAAATCTAAAAACTCAATAAACTTGAGACGAGAAATGAGTCAATCTCATGAGTGTCTTGGCTCACTTATACATTGTATCAACTATATAATTTGAGCTTATTATTGTATGTTAGAAAGCAATTTTAAACAAAAGTGAGGTTGTTAACTCTGCCTTGTTTTCCCAGAACAAAATAGAGAAAACAATGAGCTTTTCTTATGATATTAAAGGAGCTCCAATTCTAAAAGTTTCCCTTTGGATTATTATGAACACCTTGGATCAATGAGTTAATAAAAAATTGACAGGAAAAATTAATTTAAGTAGAGTAAAACCTTACATGGAAAGAGTTCCTTTTCTCTATTCAAGATTTGTTGTTAAAAAAAATAAAGATCTTAAATGTTGCAACATTTTACATATTTATAGATCAACTAGGTTGTATAGTCTCCTCAAGGCATTATAATCTTAAATAATGGTATTACTAACCTATTGACCTCACTTTTAGTGAGGTTGACAACCCTCCTCTACTAGATTTAATCTATGCACTAAGATTTTGTTAACATCAAATGAGGTTAACAATCAACATAATCTTAGTGAATTAGGATCTTCGATCTTAGATTGGGAGCTTCCTAATTATGCACTTAGAATACTATTATTAGTGGCTAAGTGCATAACATCAACTAAAGTAACAAAATTTTAAAAATACATAAATTTAACTAAACCCAAATTAAAGTAATTGAGCTTATTTAACTCAATTAAACCATTTAGGTGAAAATCTTAAATCCAAGAAAATTTTATAAAATCAAAACTAAAAATCAAACCAAAACAATGGCACAAAATCAATATATAAGTATAAATGAATTCAAAAATAAATCCAGATGGGGTTCAAAGCAGTGTGGTGTTTATTTTTGGGTGTTTTGGTTTGAGTTTGATGGGGAGACACCACGCAGAAAATATACTTTGGTGATGGGACATTGAGGAATAGTGTACTATCTTGATGATATGAAGTCACTACCCTATAATGGACCTAATCACTGTGGACTCTGTGGTAAAATAAAGTTTTATATTTTTATCTAAAGAATAAGATATATACTTCATCTACACTCCATGTGGATGAAATGAAGATGAAATATACATCTCTTTGCAATTTTGACACCGTAGATGTAGATATTCTTATTAAGGGTGATAATTACATTGAGGTTATGTACTATCTCAAAATAAGTTACCTACAATGGTAATCACCTCAGGATGCTTGACAATTACATGTGTTTAAGATTTTTCCTACTTTACATGAAAAGTAAAAGGATTTATTTTAAACTAGGTTTGTTAAGTTCTCTAGAGGGAAAGCTAGTTAATTATATCATAAAGAATGAGATTCCTTAGGAATACTCTCGATTAAGATAAATAATCATTATCTCTAAAGATTTTAATATATAGGACTATCAATTGATTAGTTTATTTTGGAAGATCAAATGGGATTGATTAAAGAGAGGGAGTTATTATCAAAACCAAAGGAAGATAAATGAAATGATGCCCTATCTAGAAAACTTAAAGCATCTCAAACTATCTTATAGTTGGGCTTTATATTTTGAATTTGATTTAATTTGTGTTGAGTTTTTTGTAGAAATTTAAGACTATGATTCCACAGATTGTGAAAATACTTGTGAGGTGAGAATGCTTATGGCCCATGGAAGGAGAAGCAATCTACCTAAATCTAGGAAGCCTTGGAAGGCCAAAAGCATTACCTAAATCTAAAGTGAAAATGGGTATTTGGTTTGCCTCATAAGAGGACAAAAAATTTATTTACTACAATGCTGAGGTGGACTAACTCCCAATTTTAAATTCATGTAGGTAAGTAATATGCTTTATATATCTAGCTATATTTATTTAAAAGACACTAAGTCCTTAAACTCACTCACTAAATAGTGGATCGTATAATGCTTCAAATGACCTAAATTTAATGCAAATCATATTACATTTTTATTTTCATTTTTTGGATATTTTGACTCAAGATTGTTGAATTCATACATTGTAAAATTATTGGCCAAAATTAGCGAGAAGGGGTGAGGTGTGTTTTACCATATCTAGTCAGCCAAGTTTCTCAAGGGTGGAAGTCCTCCAATCAAGAGTGAAACAAGATGTTTTGTGCATGATGTTATAAAAGAAATACTCATCCATAAGGGTTGCTAATTCTTTTATCTTGATTTTAGCATAAGCTTTTAGTAGTTTTGAGCTCTTTATTTTAATTTTGAATTTCTAAATTTGGTAAGATTTATTTTTTTCCTAAGAGCCTAATTTTCATCCATATACATCAAGCAAGAAAGAAACTAAGAAAAAATGTCATCTTAATGCACAAGCTAAACAAATCATCAATTAATTTATAAAATAATCATAAAAGAATAAGACATTATGGTTACCACGACAACCCAAAATAAATTGGGTGGTGAGCTCTACCCTTATGATTATAAATGAATTAAGTACAATTAAGCAAGGAACTCATTATGAGGGTCTTCAAGCTTCATTTCTTTATTCTTTTCTTCTTCTTCTTTGGTTCTTTCTTTTGGATGGTTGGAAGGTGGTTTAAAAGGCTTCACATGGTACATAAGATGAGATCTTATGATCAATGTTCATCCTAGTCCCCATAATCATTCTAAAATCTGCAAAATTACATAAAAGAAAAGTAAATCTAACTAATACCTAAAAAAAGAGATTAGCTAAACAAATACACAAGTCCCAAGTATGTGTATTAGACTTATTACATGAGTGACTAAGTTCACTGCTATTGAATGCTTAGGGTATAAGCACACAATAAAAGTATTTGTATTTTTATTTATCACAACACCCTAAGAACAATCCCTTGTAAAAAAATATCACAAAATAAAAGCAAACATCAAACCATATATTTTAACCTAAAGCTAAAAGTGATGACTTAGCCTAATTGTGTTTTAGAGGTTTGTGTGATATACAACTATGGCCTTAAGTTAGAATTTTTTAAGTGTAAAAATTTTCAACTTAGGAGGGTTTCATTCAAATGGTTTAGTTATTTTGAGTTGATTTTATTTTATGTTTTGATTGGGTTCAAGTGAATCACATTTAATTATTAAGTTATAAAGAGAAAAAGAGAATTTCTCTTTCCTTCCTAACCTAAGTAATTTTAAAGTAGATTCATGTTTGGTTTAGTAAATGTTTTAGATGAACTCTAAACAAACTTATTCAAAAAAAGTATTTTAAGATTAAGTAAAATGAACTAAATTCACAAAATATCACTTTATTTCTTTTCAACATGTATAACATGCATATGAATGAGTCTAAACATATTTATACATACAAATGGGAATGTTTAGCACACTTTATGATGCATGCTAAGTAGTTTACTTAAGAAAATTTGAATGTTCATGATGCATAATTTTTATTAAGTAGAAAAAGGGTTTCTTATCCAATTTTCACATGAATGTATGAAATGCAAGTGAATCATACTGTTAATTAAGGTGTAAGGTACAAGACCTACTAAGGGCTACTAAAGCCTCACAACTGGGGTTGTTTAAACTAATACCACTTTCCTTAAATACAAGCATGTGTATAAAAGAAATGAATGGAAAAGAAAAGAATGGAAAAGAAAAATGGAAAAAATTATGTTGGTTGATTTATTTTTTGTTTATGCAATTTATATGTATAAGTATGTATCCTTCTTAAGTAATAGCATAGGAATGAATGAGAGATGAAATTAAAGCAAGTGTTATGTTCTTTTCAAATGAACTATACACTTTCCAAATTTCAAAACAAAAAGAAAGGAGAACTATACTAAGCACATCCTTATATTTTACTCATACAAGCTTATAAGTAAGATATAAGTAATACTTTTAGTTTTGATAATTGATTTCTTTTTTAAAAATAATTTGGATTTAATAGTGATAATACTCACATTCTTACTTTAGCCAAAACATGCAATTTGACATAAAGGAAATATTTTTATTTTAAATTTGATTTTTGAAAAGCATGAATGTATGAAATCATATGACATACACATTTAGCTTGTTAGGAAAGAACTAAAGTAATGAAAGCATGTAAACACATTCACCTTAATTAATTCATAAATGCAATCTTATGAAATAAAAAAAATTAAAGTAAATCAAAGTTTGTTTAATGTGATTTTTTGTTTGATTTTGAGTTTGATTTAATTTAGAATGAGATGAATTTGTTCCTAGCCCATTCCACATGTGTTTGATATTTTGTTCAATTTTTTGGTGATTAGATTTATTTTATATTTTGATTATATTAAGATATGAATTAAGCATGTTATTTACCTCTTACCTACACCATCTTAGCATAGTTAATCAAATAATTATGAGCCAATGAGATGACATAAAATCTCACAAGGAATTTAAATTTTATGCACCTAGGAAGGAAAAGGCCTAATGTAATTTGGCTCATGATTAATGATTAATTAAGCTAAGGAGTTTAACTTAAGTAATTTCAAAACACCCCTCACACATAGTTGAATCTTAATTTTCTTAATTGTACTGAAACATGAGTATCTACCCAAGGATTAATTGAGTTCTAAAAGTTTTAGAATTTTATGAAATTGGTAATTAATGAATTAAAATTAATGATGGATTGAAAAAGGATAGAATAGCTAGGAGAATTACAAAATTACCAAAACATTCATTTAAATAGATCAATAATAAGGGTTAAACCACTAATTACAACCTTAATTATTACATTAAGTGAGTAATTAAGGAATGAATATTCTAATTAATACAAATAAATCCCAAGAAAATTAGGGAGGTAGATAACATCCCTCTAATTACACCCAAAGTTTGAGATTAATTAGGGATTAATTGAGTAATTAACAAATTAATATTCCAATAAACCCAAATTAAACTATTCAAAATCAATCAAAATCAATTTTAGAATATGTGTTCAATTATCTTTTTAATACAATTTATTTCATATTTTTGATTTTTCTATGTTGAGATATGAATTTTAGAGTTTAGGTAATTAGAATTATTTAAATCTTAATCCTAAAACGCATGTACAGACATGCACTTTACATGCGGCATGCTCGATTAGTTATTTAAAAATGTATCATAGCGTATGGTGGCGACTATAGCTTTCTCCTCGACCATTCAGGATGGATGATTGAAGACAAAACAGTCGGATTTAAAGAATATATCACATTTTAATCTTGCCATCCATCCAAAATGCGGATGGACGAAAGATCTATCTCATAAATGCACAAGCCATGGAGAATCCATGTTTGAGAATCGAATTTCGATTAAGCTGGGGGATAAAACACAACCCACCACCAACATGCATCCTAAATCACATCTAAGATCAAGATCTTCATTAACATTTTTTTCACAAAGCTCCACACCACATTGAGTTTAATGCTTGAAAATGGCATATCTCAGAGGTGATTTCCAATGCTTTCCTTGGAGAAGCTTAGATAAGCTTTAAAGTTTGAGCTGGGTTGAGTGGATCCTCCCGGTCACCTCCTCCTTGCCTTGAGCTTCCCTTGATCAAATTGGATCTCTCCAACTTGAAAGAGAGCTTGGGTAAGCTCGATTGAGCTCACTAATGGAGTGTGCAAAAGGAATTGCACTGATTTTGAGTATGAAGTAAATTACTTTTCAATAGACCTCCTCAAACTCTAAAATTGAGAAATGAAGTTTTCAAATCTCTAGGAAAATTTGGAAATAGTCTCTAAGGCTTGCTTTGAGTTCTGCGATCAATAGAGGGAAAGTTAGCGAAATGAATTGGGGAGTATATCTCCCCTTTAAAATGATAGAGCAAACATCATTTTGATCCAATTGCCTTGATTCAAAGGATTTTTTTTATTAGGACTATCTCGAGTTTGATTTGGCGGAGGTGGGAATATGAACTCCCATGTGCTCAAAATAAGTGGAGGCATGATTCACATGTGGCCATTTCAAGGGAGTGATGGTTTGGCCATTGGGTCAAGTTGGGCTGATCAATAATTGGGTTGCCACCCTCCAGTGGTCACTTGATCCACTAGAGAGTATCAAGTAGGTATGAAGAGGATTTGACCAAATTCCAAGTGGAATTGGCCAAAATTTACTCTATGGCCTAGGGTAAAATGATCATTTGGCTGATTTTGAATTTGAGTATGTTTAGTATGTTGAGAAAATAGGTTTGGCCAAGTTTCATTTATTTGGAGTTCATTTGGTATGATTTGGCTCATGTTGACCCATTTGGTCAAAATGGGTCAACTTAAATTGACCAAGTGGTCAAATTGGTTCAAGTTTATATAACCATTTGAAATATTTTGGTGGCTTTGGCTTTATTAATTTTGGTTTAGGAATTTAGTTCATATGACTTCATTTAGGTAAATGTCAAGTTGATCAATTTGACCCATTTGACCTATTTGAGCTAGGTCATGGGTAGGTTTAGGTTTGGTTAGTCATATGAAGTGATTAGTATCTTTGTTTCCAATCATTAAGTTTGAATTTGGCTCAATATGACTTTAGGTCAAGTTGGGTTCAAGTCAATTGGGCTAGGTTAGGTCTTGGCCAATTGAGGCTTTGATCAAGTTCAACAAGTGATTTAGAATGAACTTGACCCATTGGTTTCAATCAATTTGGCTTAGATCAAGTTTTGACACATTTTAACTTTTTAGGCCAAGTTGGGTCAACTTAAGTCAAGTGGCCAATTGGGTTAGGTTAGACTCAAATGTTGACTTGGTTAAGTTCAAACATTGATCATGAATGAACTTAGATCATTGGTTTCAATCAATTTGGCCTATGGTGGATTTTGGCTATATTGAGTTTCATTTTGGCTAAGTGTTGAGGTCAACACTTATGTTTGACTTGGTTTGACCCAATTTGAGTGATTAATCATCTCATGATGGTAGTTGATCATGATGAGAGCTTAAATGAGTGATTCAATCCAATTTGCGTTAACATATTTTAATAATTCTACAATTTTTTGTCATAATTTTTTTAAAAAATTAATAGGTAAACATAATTACAATTGTTTTTTGAAAAATAAAATAATTAAAAAGTTGTTCCAAATGTAGCCAAACAATATTTAAGAACTTTAAAAATGCAGTAATCTATTCAATACTTCGCTTCAATACTCTATTGGATCATTTTAATATTAAATATTGCCATTTAGTTTGAATTGGATGACCAATGGGCGACACATTTAGCATCTACGATTACATTCACTGTCATTAATTTTAAAAGTATCTCTAGCAAATCAGATTTGACTTATGAGATTAGGCCTTTTGAATTTACCAATAAACTGAAAGATACTCCAAATAAATTAAAATTTAAAAGTCCTTCGCATTATCGCAGGAATTCACGGAAAAAAATCTCATGTATTTTATTTGATATGTACGATTATATATTTTATGATTTTTTTTAATTTGTCATTTATCATACATGTAGTATTACAATTCATGATCATTTGTGATGACTTGTTCCACTTTGCAATTATGAGCGTTACTTTTTTTAATGATAAGTTTTAATGAGGATTTTGCATGATTCAATTATTTTAAATCTTCAAGAAGCTTCTGTTTTTACGGAGTTTTTTAATGAGTATGATTGTGATTGATCATCAACCATAAATGGCCCCCATGTCTTATATTTGTGCATGCAGGTCAAAATTTAATGTTAAACTGAAATGACTTAAATCTCCAAAGCTAATTGCTCATGTCATTAGTTGAACGTCGACTACATCAGAAAAATAAGAAAATCAACAACAATACTATATGTATTTATATATCAATCAGTAACAATACAATGTGAGCTATTTATATATATACAAGAAGGGTATTTGTAGTATTGTATATGCTGAGATGTAAAGGTTGTTGGAACAATCCATGTGGGTTGTTATTAGTTCCCCTCAAGCTGATGTGTAGCTAGGAAATGTCAACTTGTGTCGAAGGAGTTGAAATCATATTGGGCAGGGATTTCATGAGGAGATTGGAGAATTGATCGGTGTGAATATATTGAAGTTGAATGTTGTGAAGTTGTATTTGATCTCAATATAATGATAGCTGATCTCTATACTTTGTTAGATGAAAGACTAGATTTTTTGGCAATGGCCATAGTAGAGGATTGTCGCGGTATAAGTGGGACTATGATTTCAAAATCTTGGAGTAGTCAACTAAATGATGTCAGTGGTAGTAATAGCTAGGGTGCAGTATTCTATCTTAGTGGACGATCAGTGGTAAGTTGCTTTTAACTTGCCAAAAAAAGAGTATGATAAAAAAAAGCGTAGCCTCTAGTAGAGTGGCGATCATGAGAATCAGCAATTAGCATCATATAGGAGTGTAGGGTAGGGATCCGAGGATGATTAGGATGCCCAAGTGGATAGTGGAGATTGTGAAGGAGATGTTTGAGGTGGTGGATGCTATGAGACAAATGATGCTTGTGTTTCGAGAAGATTGATAGGAAAGAGATAATGGTGAGTTATGGTGAGGTATTGAAGAGCTCCATTCAATTGTTGATAGAGATAGGAGTGTTATAGTGTAAGTAGTGGCAAGGTTGATTTTGATGGGAGAGGGTTGAAACCGATTGAGCAATCTAACTAAAGTTGTGTTGGCATAGGTGGATTTGTGAAGTAGAAAGCCATGGGAGAGATGAAGATGAATGCCAAAGAAGGAGAGGGTGTAGATTCTTTAATTTGAATCTATGTTGGAGGTTATAGAGAATAGAGTTGAGTATGTTAGGATTTGAGCAAGAGAATATTGTCTAGATGACTAGAAACATTGTTGTTTGGTGATCAACATAGATAAAGTGGGAAGGATCAAATTTCGATGGTGAAGCCCATATGTAAAAGATGTTGGGTAAATGTATTGTACCATTGTTGAGAAGCTTGCTTAAGGATGTAGATGGCCTTTTCAAAAAGGCAAACATGATGAGGGTATGATCAGAAAAACTTGGAGATTGGCGATATAGATAGTTTCATTAAATGTGTGTGGTGAAAATATTTTCGCCTTCATCTATCCTTTTGGAAAGAGAATAAACAAAAACAAAAATATACAACTTGTGGGATGCCACACAGATCAGCAGATGTTTTTATTAGGGTGATTGGGTACGGCATTGAGAAAATGTGTACTATCTTGAGAGATAGAAGTCACCACCCTATAATGGACCTAATCACCTCAATGAAGACTCCTAAGAACTATAGGTCTTCGGAATGTACTAGAGATTCTTCCCCTACTTTATATGAAAAAGTAAAGCAGGGTTTATTTTAAATCGGGTTGTTAAGTTTCTTATAGGGCAAGCCCCATAGTTAATTACATCATAAGGAGGATTCCATAGGAATACTCTCATTATAGTAAATGATCATTATCTCCAAAGATTTTGAAAAGGACTATCAATCGATTGATTTATTTTTTAGAAAGTCAAGTGGGATCAATCAAGAAGAGGGAGTTTTTATCAAGCCAAATGAAAATATATAGGAGATGCTTAAGATACTAGAAAGCTTAGTAAACATCCCAAACTAACATATGGTTGGGCTTTACATTTTTGTAATTAAATCAATTTATTTGAGTTAAATATTTATTAGAAAGCTAGGGCTTATAATTCTATGATACAAGGTCACGAAAATGCCTAAGAGGTGAGGATTTATGCTTTAATGGAAGTAGCAACATCTAAACCTAAATCTAGGGAGCTTTAACGAGGGCCAAAAGCATGACCTAAATCTAAGGCAAAAATGAGTATTTGGTTTACCTCCACAAGAGAGGATAAACCACCCGACTATTAGACTTACAACTACATGGGGTGGTCGCCAACTAACTCCTCCTATGATTTTAAATATATGTAGGCAAGTGATATGCTTTTACAAGATAGCTAGGTTGTTATTTATTTAGAAAGAGACTAAGTCCTTAAACTCCACACTAGATCATGTAGGCATGTTTTAATAACTTAAATCTAATGCAAATTTTATTACATTTTATTTTCATTTTTGACAATCAATTTGACATAGACTTTAGGATTCATATGCCTAATGCATGAGAAATTAGATTATGGGCTAAAGTTAGTAAGATAAGGAGGTGTATTTCTACCATGGCTCTTAAAGGTCAATCCAAGTTCTCTGGCAAAGGTGGAAGCCCTCCAATCAAGAGTGAAATAATATGCTTTTTTATGCATGATGTTAGAAAGTATGACAACATCTAGCTATGGGGTTGCTAATTCTTTTATCTTATTTTATAACATAAGCTTAAGGTGAGGTTATGAGTTATTTATTTTTAATTTGAGTTGATTAATTTGGTAGAATATTTCTTTTTTCTTAGAGCCTAATTATCATCCAGACATACATCAAAGTAAGAAGAAACTAGAAAAGATGTCATCTTAATGCACAAGTTAAACAAACATCAATCAATTTATAAAATTAACCCAAAATAATAAAATGTCATCTGTGGTCGGGCACCACCACATCTCGAAAAAATAAATTGGGTAGTACCCCTTATACAACCGATTACAAATGAATTAATTCAATTAATCAAGGACATTCATGTTATGGGGTCTTCATTCTTCATTTCTTCATTTCTTTATTCTTCTTTGGTTCCTTTTTTTTGGATGGTTGAAATGTAGATGCTCCAAAGGCTTCACATGGTACATAAGATGAGATCACCAAATAAACCTAATTGTAAAGTACATAAAAATAAAAAAAAATAAAATCTAACTTACACTTGCAAAATAAAGATCTAAACCATATAATCCCAAGCATGTATATATATAAATTAGACTTAGCACCTCACATATGGGTAACCAAATTCACTTGGCCTATTTTGGATTATGCTTAGGAGTATAAGCACCTGCACAGCAAAAGCAATTATATTTTTATTACAACGCCCCTTAAGTATAATCCTTTGTAAGACAATGGTCGGACTAAGATCACCCTATCATTTAGTCTGCACATGCACCCTAAAATTTATACTAAAATATAACATCATAAAATAAAAAAATATCAAACCACCATACACCTAAAGGAAATGGTGACTTAGCCTAATGTGTGTGCTATTTAAGGTTTGTGTGGTATGCTTAGATAGGATTTCAAGTTAAAGTTTTCTAAGTATAATGTTCAACTTAGAGGGCTTGTTTCATGTAAGTGATTTAGTTGCTTTGGTTGATTTTATTTTATATTTTGATTTGGTTTAAGTGAATCCTACAATTAATTACTAGGTTATAAAGAGAAAAAAAAGAGAAGAGAACTTTTCTTTCCTCCCAACCTTAAGTATTTTTTAAGGTAGATTCATATTTGATTTTTGTTTAATAAATGCTTTATTATGTGTTTTAGTTAATCCTAAGTTTAGATTATCTCTAAAAAACCTATTAAAAAGGTTATTTTAAGATTAGATAAAGTGAAATACTATCATAAAACACACATCACTTCATTTCTTTCCCAACATAGTGTAACATGCACTTGAATGAATCTTAAGTATATCTATACATGCAAATGGAAATGTTTAGCACACTTTAATGATGAATGCTAAGAGAATTTATTTAAGAAATTTGAATGCTTTTATGATGCATAATTTTGTTAAGTAGAAAAAGAGGG